>JAIUSX010000103.1:15100000-15276628 GCA_026573805.1 Hesperophylax magnus
CATCCAAAAAGTCGGGACAATTCGATGTGGTATTTCATCAAAATTATGCTATTAATTAATATTTGTCATGTGTTTTTCACTGTATATAAGTGTTAATGTGTGGGAATTTAATATACGTATACTTAAATTTTAAATTGGCCTTAATTTTTACGATATCACAATGAATTTTAAATTATTCAGCACTTGAACAATGCGTTACAATTACACGGTATAATTATTTATTCAAATTAAATACGCGCTTCGTACCCACCTATTTTTCCGGATGATTTAATTGCAAGCTTTTAGCCCGAAGCATGTCCGCTCAATGTGGCCTTTTAGTACGTGTACGGGAAAAAACACGTTGTAACCGAAGTGCTTTTTGGACCTATGAATTGGTACCATTAAAGTGCCTCTTGCGCACCGTAGTACGGAATATTAAAGCAAAATTCATATAAAATCTGTAAAGCGAGATTTCAACAAGGAGACCATTTTGAACTGAGCTGTTATCATTCACTCAATTTTCTTAAAGCTTTATAACATCGAAACTTGGGTTATTTATAGTTTTAATCTTTAACTAAAGCATTATATAAGTTTTTTTTACATAAATTCACGCAGAAGGCTTTGAGGATTCCTCCAAGACTAGTCATCTTTGGGGGTGAACTATTTAGGTAGAGAACCCAAGCTCTAGAAGGAGTAAAACAATGCACTTATACGGCCGAGCTGCATTTGAAGATGCAATCTAAACATGATCATTGAAAGCAGCAAATTGATTTACCATTTTCTAAGTTAGTCTATTTGAGTCAAAACTTATCTAGAAACACAATAAGCGACTGTTTAAACGAAGAGATCATCTATTATTTTTTGTAAATTATTTCATAATATCGTCTTAATTTTAAAACCAATATGATTGAAGGGAATCATACAATACGTATAATTTTGGAATTAAATAGCCCAAACATTTTTGTTGTATTTTTTAAGTACGATATATTTATTTTGACAAAGAAATAACACAACATAAATTACTAAGGACGGGTTGTTTCGGAGAATTTGAACAATTCATCAAATTTCAACGTTCATTTTCGGGTACTGTGAAAGACTTATTCAGTTCTGTTTTTATATCATTGTAGGTTAGTTGCTTGACAAAACTGAAATAAAAACAGAACTTGAAAATATCTTTCACAGAACTTGAAAATGAACGTTGAAATTTGATGAATTGTTCGGATTCTCCGAAACAACCCGTCCTTACTGAGGGAGTCGACATTGTGTCTATACTTATGCTTGGTATAATGATTTTTACATCGCAAGAAATACATCATATTTCGTAACAACCGTAAATATATTTTCCGATGAAACTTTAAATAACTATAAAATCTTACTAAAGATTATTATTATTAACGTTTTTCCTGACAAAGGTCTTCACGTTGCATAATCCGCATCAATAATTTGACTATTTTATTTAGAAAATAAATGTCACCTTTATCTTCTTAATATATAAAAAATCAGGCTGCGTATGTTTGCGCTCGCAAAACTCGAAAAGTAGTCGACCGATATCGCTGAAATTTTCAAAGTTTGTTTGTATTAGTACCAGGAGTGTTTAGAGAGTGGTTTGAATGGTAGAAGAAGTCACGGACGCCCGAGGAATACTTAACACAATATCTCTGCACCAGAATGAGACAAGGAATCGAATTAAAGTCGATGTACTGTAAGTTTTTATCAGTATCATTGTTGTATACAGTAGTTTATGGTGGAAGAAGTCGGAAACGCCCGAAAAAGACGAATAGCGAAGCATTGCGGGGTCCACTAGTACTTGATAGAATTTAAATAGAACACAATACCGACATATTCCTCGCTATGTTTGGCGTATGTTCGAAGCGAAATATTCTAGCCAGCGAGCAACAGATAAATTTATTCACACATACGCGACATAGCACAGATTATTCAATTGGCACTAATTCAAATCTTCCGGCATACTGCGAGTGGACACGTCTGGGATAACGCTTGATCAATCTCTGCAGTACGTAGATCAGTCTAGAATGTAAATAACACCAAAAAGGCAAACTCATCACGGGAACATGACTTCATAAGTACCCACTCAACTAGACCATTTACCGCACAACGTGTATAATGAAGTGATTTGACACGTTCTACAGTAAAACTGAACCATTATTTATTTATTTATATTATACGGGCTTTTACAAACATGCGATATGCACATTATAATTTAGTGGAACTGTAATCATAAAGGAAAAATTAGCATTTTTTAAAATTATTTATTGTTATTAAGTTTAATTTGTATAACTCCATTTTAATTTTTGGTTTTTCTTTTATATATTCAATAATATTATTATTAAATTTACAAAAAAACAGTTTATTCATAAACAAGTTCTCTATGTAATTATTATTACGCGTGACAACTGTTTCGCCCTCGTGGTGAAGCCTCTTACAGACTCAGGCTAGCTCAAACTAGCTTTAAGATTATTAGAATTTTTTTTAATTTCGAGCAGCTCAAAAAGATTTAGCTTTATCTCTTATCTCTAAATAATATAAAACAAAGTTTGTTTGTGCGCTTAGTGCTTCTAAACTATGAAACGGATGTTGATAGGCTTTTCACTATCACTTAGAGAATTTCTTCCGAAAGGTTTATATAAATAATACATGCATATTATATTTATAAAATGTGGAGAAAAGTCTCCGAGCAACGCCGGGTACACGTCAGCTAGTTTTGTATACGTAAAGGAATAAGAATAGTAACCATTCAAATAGATACTTAGTTTTGAAGAATTCAAATAAAATTTGATAACGAGATTATAATGACGACTTTGACAGCCGATTAGTTTCTATTTTGTGAAAGTAATTTGCGTGGCGAATAGCGCTAATGAAAACTGCAACAATTGCTGATAGGTGCTCCGTTGAAAATTTAAGAAATATCCACTATTCTCTTTCTTGTGTTAAGGCGATGCCATACGTAGTAATGCAAAATCATGTGTTTTTGGTTTGAAAATTTGGTCGCCTAGAAATGTTTCAGATGCTTTAATTAAATACTGCGAGTAGAATACATCTTGGCCTTTGAAATAATCGAGTATTTTTTAGATAAGTCTTTTTATAAGCCCAGAAAAATATAATGTATAAGGCCTATGAAAACTGCTTTAAAGTTCAAAATCTCATACTTCCCAACCCATTTTCGGTTATGATTGTATTGTATAATGTGGCAAATTAAGTTATTTATAAAATGATCGAAAAAAATTAAATATTTATGCCTGAACATCCACAAAATAAAATAAAAGGCACTTTTTGGCCATGTTTTTTTCTTGCATAAATCAAAACATGCGGGTGGTGTTAAGCGGGAATTTAAACTTTATCGCCATCTACGTAAGGGTTGTTATTGATAGCGGCTCAATTTAAAATATTACACGACGTAGTGCATCGCCTTAAGTATATATGACTGCAACATTGAATTCCTTGGTTTGTCTTTCTAGAGAAATCATAATGAAATATCTACCTGTATTTGTTACTTTGTTTTGAAGTATATTTCCACTTTTCGCTTTGATACTGTCAACGTAAGCACATGTTTGCTGTTTGTTGCTTTATTCATTGTTTTATCTGCCACCATGAAGCATTTCGTTCATTAATAAATCAGTTGCAACTTCCATTCCTCACTTCTTAAGCATGACGGATTATCGTCTTTCAAAAGTTGCTAACTCGGGACGGATTTTCCGCCGTGAATCTTCTTCGCGGAGTTAGTCATTAATTTCTTGAAAAATTTCACGTTTACCGTAAAGAATGGCTGGGGGTAGTTACCTACCGTATTCTGCGACATTAATCTTCCGGCATGAATGCTCAATAAGAGTTTAACTTGAGTTAATAAATGTTTTCAAAGGAGTGAAAGTTAAGACAATCTGAATCTCCGTCTCCTTTGTGTTAAAAATAAATGCCATTAATTATCTTCAAAATAAAGATGGTCACATTCAAAAGATCTTTTATTTTCGATTCCGTCAATACATTTCTAAAAATTACGGCTCTCGGTTTCACTCCGTTTCCGTTTGAGACTGAACAGAGTAATTCACATTCACTGCCGCTGAATGAGAAACTGAATAATGTACATTATGCAAAGTGCTAGATATCTTACTTGGAAATTATCCTCGTTGTGTTAAACTATTCATTTGGAATTGCACAGCAGACTGCCACTGCCAAGGGAGATAATGTTGATCTGAGAATTTTGAACGGTCGGGGAGATCATGCATAAAAATAAATCCCGCGAATAAGGTTTTATTATTTCTTTGATATTCTTAGAATTTTCTAAAGTTCAAATTTCATTAGTCATTCTTATGGGATTTGAGAATATCCCACTCGTCTTATCCTCGACCTTACGGACGACCTCTGCTTTTATATTCTCTTTTTATCTTTCTTAATCGTGGAGTCCTTTGCCGAGCTGATCTCCTAGTTTTGTTTTATTTGAATTTTAAATCTGTTAAGCAGATTCTATCATTGTATTTATGTTATACGGGGATGCATTCATTCTATTTCCATTAAACTGGATTTGGATCGCTTTAGATCGGAGTGCCGCTGCAAAAATGCGGTCATAGTTTAATTTTATCCATTACGTCACATATTCTATATATTGCCTAGCCGACGGGACCCCGTTACCAGGGTTACATGAAGAGGGAGAGTGAAGCCTGACTCACCGAACACGGAAGATGTCGGTCAGCATTTATGGATTCATTTGTGGAGAGTTGGGCGACACCCCCTCGCACTTCTGTCACCCTTGTACCCTGTAGGCCGTGCATGTGAGAAGGGGGAGAATACGGGACAATAGGTACTAACCAAACAATATCGATTTCACTATTTGAATACCGAAAAAATACGACATATTGAGCCCCGGTGCCATTTAGAGCATAATGTAAAACTGAAGGACTTTTGACGTAAAAGTTATTCCGCCCTAAAAAATGAAGCGTATTTTTATGCATTAATTATTCTACTTTTACCGTTATCAGTTTTGACTGGACGATAAATATTATGCAAATCAAGAAAATGAGAAGATCTCTGAATTCGTCTCTCATAGCTTTTACATTTTATCTCGACAATCAACTTACCTAGTCTCAATAAAACATTTATTATGGATGAAATAAAAAAGTTGTTTAAAGCCAATAATGTCTCTCAATTAAACTTTTATTAAATAAATATATAATTTTTAATCATATTTTTGCACACATTTCTCGAGAAAACGGAGCCAGGCCTTTAGTTAATGTAGGTAAAGTTTTGCGTGTTTCTCAAATCAAGATGTTTGTTTATCAAAGGAGTAAGGTTATTTATCTCTTGTTTCCCATTCCGTTACTCTGTTTTTCATTACGCATGTTAAATTATTTGCTTGTACCGAGTTCCCGTGCTCACAACAATTCGTTTAAACTATCTCCACTTCTCGTCCCTCCCACGGAGAATGTTATCGATGCCCGAGCATTTTCACAACCGAATGAAGCGAAAAGTTAATCCCCCCGGAGTGACGAAACCTCGTGCTTTAAGCCAACGCCGAAGGTAAACTAGAAAAATGGAAATGCTCGCAGAGGGGAACGCTTACGAATCACGCGTAAAGCTCCTGACGAAGTACTAATCTTAAAGGCTAACAGAAATTTAAAACTTTTTTAATTTGTCATTGAAGAATAAGATAATACTAATAAATGTAAACACGAAACAGTACAAGACACAGAAAAAATAAAATGATAACGGTCACAACTTGGAATCTGATCCAGGATCTCTTGTCTTCCCGGGACAGTCGTCTTAACGAACTTGACCATTGGGACCTATTTATATATTTATTTGAGATCTGGAATAAAAATTAAAAAAAAAAAAAAAAAATTATATTTATATTTTTCAATCTCAAATTTAAAATTCAGAATTAATATATCATCTTGCAACTATTTTTTTCCATAATTTTGGCATCTATCTTTTTTTTAATTGAAACTAAGTTTCTAATGAAATTGGTTTGTAACCTAGATAGTATATGTAATTTTATTATTGCGTTCGTCCCGAATTCTTATCACAAATAATTTTAAATGAACGGTTTTACTTTTGTGCAAATTTTAGTCAAACCGCACTTTTATTAAAACAGAGCCAAGTTTGCAAAACTATGCGTTTAAGTTCTGGAAAAACAAACATTTAAATTAATTCAAGAAACCTTAAATATTTCAAAAATATGGTTTTTATTTAAATGTACTACATTTAAGCAGAATGTATAATAATAGTCAAAGCTTAGCGAAGTCCTTTTTTGACTCGATCATTTTGCAATTCGTCTGCTTGTAAATATTTTAGTGTTTTTCGTATCCGGTCGATGCTGTTAAGATGGTAGCCGTGTTTGAAAGTACCTTTTTATTCCGCCAGAGCGCATGGGCTTTGCGAGCTGTCAAGTCGGAGTAATCAACATTACGCGAAGTCTAAACTGTTTCTACCTGACATATCGTATTATATATAGAGTGTTGGTTTATTATATTTTATTGATTAATGCACTACGTCATACAATTAAGTAGGACATCAAGGCGAAAGAAAGGATAGCAATTATTCTCTAAATCCTCTTTTCCGGATCAATGTAGACCCTTGCGAATTTCGAGATGAAACGTAGAACGACAATTAAATTGCGGTTCTTTGTTGACTGTATGGATTTTCGTATCTATTATAATATAACGATGTGTTTATTTGCTCTGTATCTTCGTGTTGAAGATTATTGTTATACAAGATTGGAAACAGGGTGAGTACAGGCAATATAAAAATGGTGCATTAAATGCATTTGTCGGAGGAAGGACGAATGTAGTATAAATCAAAAAAAATCACACGAAACTGGCGTCAAAATAGTACTAACAATTTTTTCAGAAAGTTGTTCAGTTGTAATGGTTAGCCCGCAGTGATTATCAACCTTTTTTAGCCGGAGGGCCAATATATTCATTTACAATTTTTCCGCAGGCCGCAGGGTACTTACGAGTACTTCGAGAAATGATTAACTTTGCAGTCGGCGGTGTCGCCAACCTATTTGTATTTTCTAAAACGGTGTTTTTTTACGTAAAAAATCATGGACCGCGAAATGCAAAGCACCGCAGGCGAAAAGTTTATATCTCCAAACCAATAAATGCGGTCGATTTGTATAATTCTTAAATATTAAATAACATACAAAAAATACTTGGTAAAATCATCTGATGATGCTCAAACCAACTGGTGATTTTTATCGTACGTTTTATTTAAAGAAAATTTTGTCTAGGAAACTTTTGGTTTTTATAAAATGCATAAAACATAGATCTCAAAACAGCGCTGCGTAGGTGACCATTTTACTACAATTATGATCGAACCAAAAAATCCTGTCTTAAGAATATTCTTCCATATGCAAGAAAAAGCTTGTTATTTTGAGCGGCTGATTCACAACATTGAAGAAAGGCTTAAGTTTTCCGCTAAACCCTTGTGCAAAACAGAACAGAAACCGTTGAAATTTTCTTTTCACAATTTTTATTTATTATATATTTAGCCAAGTGGGCCGCACGAAAAGGTTGCTCATCGCTGGGTTGGCGAGTTAGTTCGTTCACATTTTCTAACAATCGATGAAATTGACATTTAAAAATACTCAGCATTCGCTGTAAATTGCTTCTGACACTCATTCCCATACTAAACAAGTAAAACGCACGTATTCTTTCCCTTTGAACTCAAATGCTCGTTCGTATATATATTGGTTGGGACGAGAAAAGTACCGTGTTGTATTTTTTTATTTCGTTCTAAAGCTAAAATTAATTACAATCGCCTGCAAAAGCAAACAACTGTACCTACAGCTCGGGCACTGCCGATAGAAGTGTTTTGTTTCTGAACAAAGTTCCACCGAAATGCACTTTTAAATGTGTAATTTTGAGAACATGTTTTCATTTTTTATTTTACTAAAGATATCAATTACTTCATCCGTTTGTTTCGCTACATATTCATTATTACTGCTTTATTTGTTTTTTTTTTTTGTATCGGCTCAGTCTAAAATTCTACACGCTTTGTACTACGTTCATAAAGTCACAGCGATCTCTGTACTTGGTAAGGTCATGTTATGTATTTTGTATCTGAACAAAGTACCATAGAAATTCCTTATAGGGTAAGGCGCACTGTAGGAATAATTTTAAGAACATGACCACAAAATACTAAATAACCGTTTTTAAGTTTGCTATAGTAAAGCGCACTTGAAGTGAAATGACACTAAACTGCGCTATAAAAATGCTATGTTATTATTATTTAAAACAGTATAATAGTCTTCTACGAGTATAGGGAACATGTTTTATTCATTTACTTTTGTAGTTATTTTACAAACAATTCAATTACTTCATCCCCCTTGATTCGTTACTCACTCTGAAAGCTTTATTCGTTCTTGTTTCTTTTCTACGTGCTCAATACTTTGTTCGCTGTTGATAAAATCTTGTGTTAGCTAAGGTTAGGTTAAGTGTTTCGACTATTGTTCTGTACCACTGATTGTTAAAAGTCTAAATTTAAAATGTAGTGTAATGAGTCGATAACTTTAATTTTATTAAACATTTCAATTACTTCACCCGTTTGTTTTGCAACTCGTTCTAAAAGGTTTATTCGTTCTCCTGTTCCAAGTCTCCGTGCTAAATATAAAATAATTAAGATCTTACGTTGGTTAGTTTGCTTGGGTATTTCACAAAATGTCAGCTTTACCTACCATGTTGCATGCGATAATCAGCTACAGTATGGAAACTAATCCATAAGTCACACATTCTCCTGTATAATTCCTGAATTTTATATAGTCGGTCACTAGTTAAACAAGATGGGCCAAGCAAGACCTAAGACAGACCCCTGATACTAGATAAATGTTGTCTAATTTATTGTTTATTAGTAATACATTGTTTTAAGATTTAAGGTTTATGTCTCGCTGTTCTTGTCCGGCGTTGTTCAGGATTCAGATTTCGAATCCCGATTTAGTTAATAATGTGAGATGTTACTCTGCGATTTTACAACTCATTCATTTGTTGCTCCAATGTTCCGTTTCTCTCGCTGAAAATTCCGTCGTAACCTTTTGTTCAAGCATCGTTCATGCCAAAGAGGTAAAGGTAATAACGGAATTGTCGGCTGTAGGTATAACTTTGCGTATAATTTGGTACAGAGGGAGAGGTATCAAGAAGGAGGTTTGGTGGCTATAATATTTTCCTTTGGCTTGTATAGTGAAACTAAGTAAAATTTGTAAACAGATCGCATTTTCATAGCTATTAAATATTTCATATCTAGGGCGAGTGGTTCCCATGAAAATCAATTTACTGTGCCTTTCATCTAGCCAACACATATTGTGCTGATATAGGGACAATCGTAAATTTATAATAGAGAAACATTTGAAAACTTAATTGGATTGTAAATTGAGTTGCCAGGTTTTTTTTCCGTAAAGTAGCCATGCTTTTGATGATTCGCGTAAACGGCGCATTACAAGTTAGACATGCATTATTGTTATAAGTAGAGAATAGAGAGGTATTTTATTATTTACTCTCATTCTTAGAATAGAATAATAAATAGAAGTTTGAACAGGGAATCGGAAAACGAATGGAAATACGAGTATGAAAATCGACTTGAAGGTCGTTATTTACCTGAAAGCATGCGATTTGAAATGATTCACGTATAGATTACATACAGGAATGATTGGGTAGGTACCACATCTTTCCGAAAAGATATTATCAACGGCAAATCGGCATTGAACCGAGGTGGCATTGAATCACCCGGTCTAACCCGCGTCAAACATGAAACGGTAGTTTGTTTGTCCGCCGTTTCCAACGTTAACATGTCATAACAAGCTAGCCCGGCTGTGCTTTATCATTGCTACCGATCCTCATAAATACCGTTCTACGTTGTATGAAAGCTGTAATTGTCCTCGTGCTCGAATTATTCCCCGTTGATTTTCTCATGAAATACAACTATTTATTTACGGAAAATGTTGCCATTTACATTTTAGTTATTTCAATATTATATCAACATAACCACCAGTAGGATTTCAGATATCGTAGGAAGAAGCTACAGATACCCGGGAAGTTGTAAGAAATTATACATTATTATTATCATGTAAAAGAAACCAAGTAAAATATATAGAATAGACATACATTAGAACTATAATATTACAACCAATCAAGTAATATATTTTGGTATTGAGGTACTCGTGGTCTGCATAAAAACTAGATTCGGATTTTAGAAGGGTTGCGTTACGAACTTTATTTATTTACATTTTTAATTTCATAACCGCAACCGTCTCAACCGGAGTCTGTGGATCTACTGCATCCCCCATTTTGGGTAGGTATATTGAAAGTCTATATGAAATTGAGAGGGAAATAAAGAGAAGAAAGTTTAGGAAACAGCTAATATTAATTAATCAGTTTACAATTTTTAAAATAATCGCAATAATCCTATCGTCAATTAAAATGATTAATCAAAGAAATGTGAGTAAAAAAACATAAATTGATCGTCTTGGGCGTAAGTCTTAGGACGGGTTTTTTTCACAGAATTTGAACAATTCATCAATTTTCAAAGTTGATTGTCAAGTTTTGTGAAGGTTCTATTCAAGTTCTGTCATCATTTCAGTTTTGAGAAATAACTGGCCATAAATGATATAATTAAAGAACTTGAATAGAACCTTCACATAACTTGTAAATCAACTTTGAAATTCGATGAATTGTTCAAATTCTGTGAAACAACCAATGCTTAGGAATTTGTGTTAAATTCGTTCAGTAGTCTTTGAACAAGTGATTTCATTTACTTGGACAACAACCTGGTATTTAATGTACTATTTTACATTATACCTAGTTGTATTAGTGATTTGGTGATTATGTTTTTAATAAAAAAAAATATATATTTTAATTTTTATTTTATTAGAAATATTTATTTATTCTGTACATATATTTATTTATTTATATACTTGAGTCACTGCTGAAATCCTACTTCATTCCTGGTCCGAAATATACAAGTGAGCAGTGACCTTTTAGTCAAATATTATGACGTGTAAACAAGCTAATTATATTATTATAATATTTCAGTTGTATTATTTGAACCCCCATCTTTGGTCCAGTCATAAGTTTTGGTATTAAAAACAATAGGAGTATGTGTTATTTTTCACCGTTACCTCTTTCCACGAGCGCTAAGTCGGTTCAGCAGAAAACCGCGTTAACATTAACATTAAACACGAAATAATTCAATACACTTTCAATCCATCATTTCTTGAGGCAATTTCAGCCCAACATCCTAAATTTTGATGAGATTCGTCGGCGCTACTCTCTTCCCTTAACTATCTTACCAGTTTTACGACCTTGTATTTCGTTGATTCTGCTGTAAATTGAGCAAAGGAATCATTCCTCTTGGGGCTGTCTTAATTCTAGAACGTGACAAAGAAAACACTAATGATTGATAAGTTGCTAACAAGAAACCGATTATTTTTATCAATACAATACTATTCATGATCTATCTCATTAATGTTAAGTGACCAACCAGGTAAGTGTGCAATCAAATGCATTGTACATATAGCTTTGTATTAGTGATTGACGAACCAGTCAACGCAATCTGTTAATCTGTTGACATAAATTGATAATAGTTTGACTAGCCTGTAGTTAGTAATAACATAGATCATTGCAGAAATGTATTATACAGGGTTTCCAATAAGAGGTGATATTTTGATATTCAATCGTAAAAGATCAATGGTTTCGTTGCTTGTGTGGCACGTAGCGCCGTCTTGTTGAATGTAAACGTTGTCCAGATCAATACCATCCAATTCCGGCCATAAAAAATCACTAATCATCTCTCGATAGCGCAATCCATCCACCGTAACTGTTGCTCCAGCCTCATTTTCGAAAAAGTAAGGTCCAATAACTCCGCCGGACCATAAACCGCACCAAACAGTCACACGTTGAGGATAGAGAGGCTTTTCAACAATAACTCTTGGGTTTTCCGAGCCCCATATGCGACAATTTTGCTTGTTGACGAAGCCACCGAGGTGGAAATGGGCCTCATCACTCAAGATGATTTGCATTTGATTCACTCAAGTGAATTTTAATAATTTCAATGTCTTGTTGAAGCGTGTATCGTTCCATTTTTATTTATGGCGTAGTTTCTACTTGTCAAATGTCAAAAAATAACAGCTTCAAAAGTAACATCTACCGAAATAGCGGGCTATTCAAAATAACACCTCTTATTGGAAAACCCTGTATATTTGTACAGCGCCCTTGAGGTGATTTTGCACAAAAACGGCGCTATAAAAAGCATCAATAAATTATTATTATGAATTTTACGATTATATAGCATAATTTTACCATACTAACATTTTATAATTTAATCATGTAACTTTTTGATTTTTCTCATTTTTTCCGATTTCGTTGGTTTTTTTTTCTGTACGTTTTAAATACAAGATAACTCAAATTCAGTTATTCTTTTCCACACATTTTTTCTGTATGATGTACAAGTACGACCAGGCTTAGAGACATAAATACATAAGCGATTTAATTTTAGCTCGTTTTTGAGTGTTTTTTTGACAAATTACGGTCCTGTTGTAATAAAACTAACACAAGAATGCATATTAAATTCCACCCCTCTTAATACTCCCTTCCTTAATTTTATCTTCACAACTCCACATTGTTACCCTCCTTAGTAATTAAAATCGTGCCGTTCTGAAGTGATTAATATTTTTCGTACTTTTATTCCCAGGAATAATATTTAATTCAAATTGCCTTCTGAATTCTTCACGAACATTGGTCTAAAGCGGCACGTTCGTTCCGATGAAAATAACTACTCGATTATTCTTATTTATTCCTTTAATTATAAGGGAAAACATTTAATCTGGATTGAAATTTCTCTTCCTTGTTGTGAATTCACCCCGAGGTTGATCATCAACTTAGAATCTCATCTCAATTAAGGCCTCGGATTTTCGATTAAAACAAAATAAACTGATTAAATTCATTAGGAGCAGATAACTTTTTGTATCTATTTTCCTATTGAACTTGCTAAAACGACCATTATTTTAGCTACCAGTTTAATCGCGTGTATCTAATCAAATTAATACGCATAAACCAACTTTAGTTTTGTCGTCATTTGTCGATAGTTTTTTTGTGTAATTCTGTTTGGATTCCTTTCTATAAATCAAATACGGGGCTGACCGAAACTGGCGGGAAACTTTGTTACAAATAATGTTGGAGTTTTTGTTCGTGTTGTTGCGAACATTGTTTTTTTTTAACCTTTTGTAATTATGGCTGCTAAATGAGATAGCTACAAGCAACGAGAACTTGTTTTATTTAATTATTAAGACCGCGACGAATTCACCTCTTGCGCGGCTCAGAGTTCATTAACGTCATCGGTTAAATTTTCTGTGTTGTAGGGGAAACTTTCGCAGGTTCAGTTAATATTTAATTACGTGGCCCAGGCACGTAAAAACTTTCTACCCAAATCCCATGTAGACTGAAATAAAGTTGGGAGCTTTTGTAATTTGTTTCGTAGATTTGAAGATATTAATAAAATATTATATTTTGATTGTCGTAAGAATCTTCAGATAATATTTGGGCAGAATATGATAGTGTTGTTAGTATCGTACTGGTGAAAAACTACCTCAAAATCGAACATTTAGAACGAAACGTTGCTTGAAATACATTCAGTCATGCTTGTGTGACCACTCCTCCTCACTCCCTCTCACTCCCTTCAACCTCTCAACATACACCAAACGAGGATGCCATAGTTACACTGGACCGGGCACACGCATTTTAAGAATCTGTTCTTGATAGCATATATTTGGAATATCATGACTACGTGTTCCGGCATCGTGATTATATTATAAATACTCATTTACTCGGATCCCGTAAGCATCCTGATCTGTTTCTACTTATTCCTTCGTCAGTAGCCCCAGTCCCTTCAATAAAGTTCAACTGGGTTTTCAGGGCTCCTTAATTAATTGAAATCCTAGACTTCAGTAAAATTTTGCTAATCTTATTCAGTTTGTCACTCGTGAACTCTTCTGTGGTAAGTTATGAGTAGAGACACCTATTTTTTTAAGTAATGTGGCAATAATTATTTAAAAAATTGCTTTAATAGCTTTAATTTAGCGTTTATAGCTAAATAGGATAACGTCAAGGAATGGGAGTCGGCAAGAGGGGAAAAACAATTAAATTAGCAAAATCGCTTGAAACATATGTATTGTATTATTGATTGAAACTCAACATGGCACATGTTTCTACAGTAGAGTGTGTCATGTTCGTTCTACGATCTGTCAATACAAGATTATTGCTAGACTTATAGATAAACTAAAGTTCATTCATTTTTCCAAAATAAGTGATAAGTGATTTTTTTTTCAATATTCATTAAATGATAAAAATTTAAATTGTGTTGGTAAAATTATTGACCTAGGCATTATGTTCGACAGTTAACTCACCTTTGTATGTCATATTAATAATATTATCAACAAGGCCCTAAAGACTCTTGGCTTTGTTTTGAGAGCTGCAAAAGATTTCAATAATTTAGGAACATTTATTATGTTATATAAAACCCTTGTCAGATGCCAACTTGAGTATAACTCTACGTTATGGTCTCCATTTTCAATATTCATTCAGATAACATTGAAAAGATTCAACGGAAGTTTCTAAGGTTTATAAATTATAAATTGCATATTCCTATATAAAACATAAATTACAATTACCTCTTGGATAAAATGTCTCTATTGAAACTTTCAGAAGAAGAATAAGCACAGATTTAATACTGTTACAAAGATTACTACATTTTAAAATTGACAGTCCCGAATTACTTCAATTTATCAATATCCATGTTCCCAAAAAATCATGCCGACATTTCTTACCTTTTTACTTCAATAACACCAGGACACTAGCTAACCAAAATTCTCCGATTCCGAGACTTCATAGTCTCGGAAACAAATATTCTGATCTGGGTGATATATTTCATCTTAAAACTAATCGGTATAAATGTTGTATATTCTATCATTCTTGTAGACACAAATAGACCTATGTACCCATATAACTTCTCCGCTTCTACCATTTTGTTTTGTTGAATCTTTTAAATTCAATTATATGCCTTAGGATTCATTTTTGTCATTATGTTTACATTCATCTTTATTGTATTAATTTTTAAGTGTTTACTCTGATACAAAATATTGTAATTTTTTTTTTTCTAATGAAAAGCCCACTAGGGCGTGTAATAAATAAATAAATAAAATATCTTTTTTACTATCGCTAAAAACACCATTTATCGCTATAATTCGCGAAAATATCGTTAATGCTATGAATGGGTGTCTCTAGTTATGAGTATCCAACCAGATGGGAGAGAACAAACTTAATCTGGAATAATAAATTATAAATGAGAAACTGGCATCCGTGTGCGCGCACCTTGTGTGCGCACTGGCTGCCACACATTTCGCGTGTGTAATCTCCCACACACAGATTATATACTCAGCCGCGGGTGATCAGGCAGGAGTGGGGGGAGGGGTGGGAGATTCTCCACCCTTGGCAACACGCCAATTTCCATCCCCTAGGATACTTCCCCGGCGTCGCTAGGCAACGAGGTCTTCTTGCATTCTAACGTTTCACACGGTGGATGCATCAGTTACCACCCACAGCTCTGTATGGGAGTATAGGGAGCGTAGTGCAAATTTGCCGAGCACAGTGGCGGTACTAAATGGTCCAAGCTCCCAGTGAAAGCCTTTTATTTTATTTTTTACGTTAGCTCCACACAGGAGACCCCGAGGAAAATCATTTTCCTCAGAGCCTATGTGATATTTGGGGATGCTTTATGGAGGGTTTTTTTTAAGGATGGGAAGGAGAAGTTCTGAGAAGAAAAATGGTATGAGACGTGGGTATGAATCTGGGTATGTCCAGGAGTGGTGGACGTATGAATCCACTCTCTCCCACTGAAGTGCAAGGCGATGGGTCGTGAAAGTAATATTTTTTTGACCCACCAAACGATATGGGTTGGGCACCCCTGACCTAGAAAAGCCTCACCCCATGAACCTGGCCCCCCTGCTAAATCACCAACGTAGCGAACCACGTGACCTATGGCAGAGGTGTTGGTTATCCAATAAGTGGTTCGCGGGGCGGCGGTGCTTATACCCGCCTCCCAGATTGAACTGGGTGATTGGGATTTATGTTTTTTTTAATACATACAAAAAATAAAGAAAATCTCTATACGTTTTTCTGTAATGCCTTCGCAGAACCTGAGTAGCTGGTGACAGTGAAGTGATAATGTGCATCTATGGAGTTTTGTTACTATATTGTTTAGGCGTAAGGTTTTTCCTCCCTGAGGAAAGCCCAAGCCCTTCTGTATGGAGTTAATATAAACGGTGTCCGGAAACTTCTAGTACGAGCGGGAATCGGATGAATCTTTAGCGATTTTGTGGTATTACTTTTTTTGATAGGATCCTTCGTTTTAGGGTAAATCGAGCTCGATGTTGGAATTTTCAATGGAATGGTTAATAGCAGCTGTTTAATGTCTTAAAATATGTCGAAGCGTAGACCCGACTTAATTTTTTTTACCTTAAGTTACCGAGCTTAAAAAAACTAAAACGATATGCTTAGACCGAAGAAAAGTTTTTTGTATTCTCTATGTGATGAAGGTTCGCCAGTTTTCCGCTTGTACTACGAGTTTCTGGAACTATTTGGAGTCAGTTTGAATAATTATTATGTATATATAGATCAATACATAAAAAAATTAGGTTTTATGAAACTTTTTATTATTTTCTTATATCATTTTATAACTTAGATATAAAAGATTCTATAGATACCAGGTATCATAATAATAACGATAACCAACAGTAAACGTGTAATTAATTTTTTTGCGAGGGGAGGAAAGTTGTTTCGCCACTGGTAGCGGGAAACCCAATACTCTTTTGCGCGCAAAAGACGGGAGGCAAGAGCTCTCATGAACGTTGTTGGCTCACAGCGGGTCAACTCTTCAGCGTATCTACAGGCATACCGCTGATAGCTCCATCGTAACTTCTCCCTCTTTCTCATAAACGACGCAAGCAACAGAAATAGAGCTTATTAACGGAGCTTTCAGCGGCTGGAATATACCCGAAGAAGTGCGAACAAAAGGCTAGCGTTTAATATTAAAAAGACCCTAAGAAAATGAAAATGCAGACGTGAAACGTTTACTTTGTGCGAAACCTTATGTTATTTTAATTTTATGCCTTTTTGCTTTCTTCTTATTAAACGTTAACTTTTAACAACGTGAAGTCATATGTATTACCGCCTGCTTCCATTTACAATTTCACATTACCGTTTTAAATCTCATTTAGACGTCAGAAACACGATACGCTTTCTCAATGGGAAATACGATTCAACTGTTCAACTCAACCATCCGTTACAACTTTTGATGGATTACCGTTTAAACTCCTGTAACAGCTTACTGCCTTTTTCACAACGTAAAGAAGATTTGAGGTAACACACAAGGAATTTATTTTACTTATTACACGGTTAAAGCATCCTCCGTTAGCTAAAGAAATTCTCCGTGTGTTGTGCAACATTATTACGGCATTTCTCCCATGCAAAATATTATATAATATTCGTAAGTTCGCCACATTCGAGCAAGTGCATAATGGAACGGTATGGAAACCGTATGTGCCAGACCGGGCCTATGTGTCGTCATTAAGGCTAACATTAGATCGTTTCATTGCTCTGTACAAAGCGTTTGCGATAAATTACTTTGCGCTTATGATTGTATTCATTGAAATGAGCCTTGATTGTGAAGTTTATTATTTATGAAGTCTTTCATGGTTAATAGATTACCGACAAACTTAGAAGAATAAAAAATATGTAGTATATACCCCTCTTCGCTAGTTACATAATTGATAACTTTTTTATTTTTTATTTTTAGACAAACTTAATGAGTAAATTTTTTTTTCGAAGAAAATTTCCCCTGAAAGCTTATCACTTTGTGATGGCATAATGAGGTTTTACTCATTAATTTTTATTAAAACACAAATAACGTTTACTTCACGTTATTATATACAACCTCTACATGTTGCATGAACGAAGTTCACCTCATCAGGAGTAAGTATACACTGACAATACTGTGTATACTTAATCCTGATGTTCGTGATTCTGATGTTTCATGACTTCGTTCATGAAACATGTAGAGGTTGTATATAATAAAGTGATGTAAACAAAGTTATTTGTGTTTTAATAAAATTAATGAGTAAAACCTCAAATTTTTAATATTTAAATATTGAAGATGATATTAGCGATTTTAAACAGAAATATATACAGTCACATCTGGGACTTGAACCCAGATACTTCGCCTTGACATATTTAACTGTATCATACTTCGAAGGAGCTGGGTCCAAGCAAAACCCCCTAGATCTTAGGATTCCAGATGTGGCCGTATCTATTGCTGACTTTTCTGTTTCGAATATTCCTTTTGAAATCGCTAATATTATCTTCAATATTTAAATATTAACTTATTAATTACCTTTCTCATTCTATTGACTGTTTCTTAGTAGGCTGTGTTGACAATTGAGCTGACTGTTTATACTAATATTTGTACATTTTTATGCTAAATGTTTTCTCCATTTAAATAAAATTCTCCAAATGACAAATATTTCCTAAATGTCAATATTTATTTTTCTTTCTGTTTGTTTCAGGTAAGTTCTCCACAAATTCAGAAGATTCCACAAGACGCGAATCCTGAGGTGATATTTAAATAATAATATGTTTAGTATTTAAAGACTGAAAGTTGGGGTAATATCGAGCTTTGTTGGAAAGTTCTCCCATGTAATGTCAATGAATGAAGGAGACAATAAATGTTATTATTAATCGGTGATACAAACTACCTTAATTAATGGTCTTTATTGGGTAATGAAAATAAGCCGATTTAAAGTTGCGTGCATTATTATAAAACCCTGAATATTTTCGGCGTTTATATTTTGACTACACTCGAAATGGTTCCAAAAAAGAATTGACTAGTCCGCAATCCGCATGAACAGTCGGGATGTTGAAATCATTATTTTCTCTTTTCTACACGATTGGTTTTCTTCCTTTGAATGTTCAACCACATGCGGATCTCCTAGTTTCTTTATTGTGATTTGGGTTGGAAAAGGTTTGTCGAAGAAAACTTTCATCTTAAATAAAAGCCTACCCCAGTGTATGTGACAGTTCTAGTGACAATCATTTCTTTATTTTTTCTTGCATATAAATTTGCGGCGACTTTAACCACGGGAGGCGATTTATTAGGATTTCACAATGACCGAGCTTTAATTTATCGCATTGCCTTTATTTTATCCTCTGTAGACTCTTTTACTGGCCTGTTTCCTGTTTTACATCCTTGCCTGTGCCGAGCTTAATTTTGGATTAAATTCATAGCTTTTATGGCGGGAAACCGTTTTAAAGTGTTTTCGACGGATGCCTTTAGGTGTATAAAAGGTTATTATGTTTTCCAGGCTCCTTATCGACGTCATACGTTGATGTTCTTGTGAGCTTTACTTAGGACTTCCGGGCTTCTGATTTCTCTTGTTACCACAAGTTTTCCTCCATAGAGAACGTTAATTACGTTGTGTTCGTTTACTACGCGTCTTGTATGTTTGTAGCTTAATTACAAATTGGCTATAGGCACATAATATTACCGTATTATTACGTAGCTAACGAGAGTTTCTTACGTTTCCCCCATCTGATCTGTCTTTTGGTTACGCCATCTACCAGTATTACGTCTTATTTAAACATCTTCAAAGCATGACCCCAAATTACGTAATCATTTGCCTCTTTGTCTAGCTTCGGACTCTCTGGAAAAGAGATATTATTAATTATGTATTACTGTATTTCTCCGTAAAAGCCAAACTGAAATCGTCGTGAAATTGATGATGAATGCTAATTTAACAACCAAAGAATTTAACCAGAATTCAACCAAAGTCCTCATTAAGTATAACTAACCCCTAACCGTCGTTCATCTGTATGGTATATTTCTTCTATAATCCATTTACGAGTATATATCTAACCGAAAGACTTAATTTTCATTTGGGGATTAGGAAAGGTTTTATATACAGCTTTCTCGTCGCGTAAATTAATGGCGACATTTACTTTATTTATTATTTTTGGCATGCAAAGACAGCTTGACACATCGTCCTCAAGGGATTCGTTATATTGATTTATTCCAAACGCTGACCTCGTAAATTCAAATGGACACTGAAGTAATTCATTGCCCATATGAACTTTCATATAACTGTGCGTACTTATCAATGGACAGATCGATATTTTATAATGAAATCATAACGATACACTTAAATCTTCGCGAATATGTATTCCTGTCTTAAAATCAGACGCTTCTCTTAAAGATAACCCTAAACTAAATACATCGAAAGGCTTAAGAAGTAAGACGAGACTTTAGCAATCCATCAATTTCAGAGACAGATAAATGGTTTCACCATATTTTCTAATATCGCATTTCCTATAATATCGCATTTTCTCTCTTTCCCCCTGTCACTCTCGGCTTCTTTGTTGTTTTTAGTTTTTTTTTATATGGAAGCTTTTCACTGAAGGGAGGAGTTAGCGTCGGTCATTTCCCCAACGAATAACTAATATGGAGTAATAATATAATATACTACAGCGAATATTATTTAGCTCATGGGCGATCCTGTGTGGGTATAGCTCAGTGTGTTCATTAGAATATGTAAACAAAGTTTGTTTACAGTGCAAACAACATGATGTAGCGAACAATAATAATAATCTAAGACGATGAAAATTCAGTGAGGTTTTTTCCGTAATAAATAAATTTATTAATGATTTCGTCGAAGTGTTTATTTTATACACTTGCTGAGAAACTACGGTCGCAATTTAATGAAAAACAACTCACCTTGACGCTTTTGCGCGGGTTGTAGGAAAAATTATTTCGCCCGGGGGTAGCCTCCTTTTCCCTGGGGTACTAAACATTGCTTCTGCCAGCACTTGCGCGATATGAACAAGGAAAAATGCTCTACTTTATACGCACTCGAGACACGGCTCTAAGGAGCAGTCATCGTAAATCGTCGCAAGTTCTATTAATATTTTTACTTCTTCCCGTAAAATTTTATATAATGCCCCGAGCTTAATTAAATCTCAACGGGATCCTTGTAATTGTATTAGGTGTTTAACGAACGTGTGCTTTTATATATCTTTTTTGTAATTTTGGGTCACTGCTGAATGTTGTAGGAATTTTTTTTTATTGAATTATGTTGGCGAGAGTATCTGCAAATTTAAAAGCTTTTCATGCTAGGCATTAAAATGTCTTCAGAGAAATAATTCGCACAACTTGTTTACATATTGTTTGACACTTGACACATTCATTGGAGCCACTAGAATTTTGCAAGCGTTTCACGTGACGAGACCGACGTTTGAATGTGATCCCACATTGAGTGTTAATCACACATTACACTGTTAGTTTACAAGATATTTCTTAATAATAAATAATGAAGAATAAAATTTACGTTATTGACGTAATCTTCTACCCTTGTTTATTATTTTCAACTTCCTCTAACTTAATATAATATTAAGATTAACATTGTAATCATAAGTTTGTAATAACCTCAAACTTATAAGCTAAACACGGAGTTAAGTTTCGTTAAGAGCTACCTCAGCGCTTTAACAGTAGAGACTTAAGCCTCCCTTATTACAAATACAATGTAATTTTTACTTTTTAAAGCGGCTTTAAATATTATGATCGTATTTCCATATATCAACGCGTTTTTATTACCAAGCTTTGCACTTAAATAAAAGCAACATGTTGCACACAATTTTTAATTTTAAAATGCTAAAAGAAAACTAATTCACTTCGTTTTACTGCTTTTCCGGCTAGAGGACTGTTAATCCATTCGCAAACTTTACTATAATACTGAAATTTATATTCTACTAGGGAAGCGGACTTTTTCGCAAACAACTTTTTCAGTATGCCGTTTTTGTCCTTAATTTGCTTGAAATTACTGGTAACGCAAAAGACCCAAATGAATTCGTTAATTATTTGATTCAATTAAAAATGAGTTCGCTGTTTTAATTCTCAATAGTCATCAGGTAGTTTTTTTAAAATTATATTCAATGTCAATTAAAAATGAGTTCGCTGTTTTAATTCTCAATAGTCATCAGGTAGTTTTTTTAAAATTATATTCAAAGTCAATTAAAAATGAGTTCGCTGTTTTAATTCTCAATAGTCATCAGGTAGTTTTTTTAAAATTATATTCAATGTCAATTAAAAATGAGTTCGCTGTTTTAATTCTCAATAGTCATCAGGTAGTTTTTTTAAAATTATATTCAAAGTCAATTAAAAATGAGTTCGCTGTTTTAATTCTCAATAGTCATCAGGTAGTTTTTTTTTAAATTATATTCAAAGTCAATTAAAAATGAGTTCGCTGTTTTAATTCTCAATAGTCATCAGGTAGTTTTTTTTAAATTATATTCAATGTCAATAATGTAATTACACTTAATGGTTTTTCGCTCAGTTCTCGCTTTTATTCAATTAGTACAACTACAGTCAACTTCGTCCGAATTTCACTCCGCTTCATGTTGCCTATATTTAGCGTTATTAATACTAAACTCACTTATTATTTAATATTTTGCCATCCGAGGGCATTGGCAAGCTTTTATTTAAACATGAGGTGAAACAGCTGTAACACGTAATAGCTAATAGTATTACCGTAGCTATTACCTTAAATAATATTAACAATAATATTTAATGTAGATGATATGACGAAGTCCTACAAATCAAACCCCTAAAACAATGAATAATTATTTTTATAAAATGTTGTACTTTTGATTTAAACTATCAAGTACGTAATGTATTATGATGGAGTTCTACAAAGCAAATCCATTTATTTATTTATTTGGGAAGCGGGTATAAGTACCTCCGCCCCGGGAACCATTTATTTGATAACCCACAACCCTGCCTTAGCTCACCCCTAGTGATTCGCTGCGTTTGGTGACTAAGGTTGACGAGCAGGGGTGCCCGGGTTAATAGGTCCAGGTTTTTACGGGTCTTGGCGGCGGATGCATCTGCCCACTAAGTGTGTAGCAGGCCGGATCGGGGGAGACTGGCTAAGGGAGACCTTTTGACCCCTTCAGCAGGACTCTATCTGAACATAATTTAGCCACAGTGGGAGGGATGGATTCTTACGTCCCTCACTTCTGGACACACTGACCCCCAAATTCCTACCCACCCCTATACCTTATTCCTTCCCAGAACTTCCCCTCCTTCCTTTCCCAAAAAACACCTCCTCACAGCATCCCCAAGATGACATAGGCCCTGAGGGGAATTAGTTTCCGCATGGCCTCCTGTCTGTAGCTATTGTAAAAATACATAGTTACATGGTATTTAAAAGGGATTTGGCAACTTTTATCCAATGTATAAAATATATACATATTATACATTGGATAAAATATACATTACAAATTTGTTTGTACAAAATAACATTAAGTTTAGGATACATATTACTTTTGAACATTCAGCCCAAAATAACGTATTCGGTGTAACGAGTCGTGCGTAGTATAAATAATAGTACTTATTTATTAAGTCAGACAGCCGTAGGGAAAATCTCCTACTTCACAGCCACGCAGTTAATCCTGCAAAACGTGTATCAATGTTGTCCGGCAGTGATGCGGTCTTAAGCCCTCCACTTATTAAGGCATTACGCCGGACCTATCCGCCCAGCCACCCGAGGGCGGGGGCGGGGGCGGGACCGTATCGATCTCTCGTGTCCGCCTACCCCGATTCTCTCGGTTCTGCTACCTCCGCCAGTACGTGGTTTTCCACCTCCTCACTTCTCCTGCTCCACGCCCCACGCTCTTAAGACAGGGGCGGACCGATCTGCGATTCACGAGGGATAGCTAGCTATACGGTGAATTGACGTCCGATGAATTTTATGTTACACAACTTAAAGTTTCAATGACAATTAGAACAAGAAATAATAAATAGTATTTATTATCTTTACAATACATTACTTTTACACCAGAACGCAAAACGTTATCATTGTATCAATCGGATGGGTTAAGTTATTACTATTCCTCGTTACATTGTTCCTTGTTATTAAACATGCTTTTACGTATTAGTTTGTTTTTGGTAAACCCACCCTATCGATAACCTATACCGTACCTTCTCAGAACAGGTATCGCTTGTCCTAATTAGGCGAACACCGACAGAAATGTCACTAAAAGCAATATATTTTGCAGTGCTTTAAATTTAGAAGTGATGAATGCTTTAAATCACTATTATTTTCATGCTCAGTTCACTGCAAGCCTTTTTATCTTGATAAAATCGAGTAACCATATTATTATGTTCCCGAGCCGTCCCTGTCTCAGTTGAGCGCCTCGCAGTCTGCCGCGAATCCTTAAGGCCGATACAGACGACTAGTTTGCCTAGTAGTTTTTAAGAAAACGTGTAGAAAGATATCAAACAAAAGGCTTGACGGTAGGACGTAGGTAGGCTTAGGACGGTATGACGACCGAGCCTATTGACGCAGTGGCTTTACTTAGAACCTGGGTCGACCAGCAGTCTGTAGACGCCTTTAGGCCAGTTTCCCGCCCACCCCGCCGCTCCTTCCCCTGTTTTTCCCACACACTCCACCCTCCCCCCTCCCGATGCTCGCTGCTCACTGGCAAAGTAATGTAAACAATCATTTAAAGTTTTGACAACCATGGAAAACGATTTGTTTTTCTAAACGTTTTCAGTTTGAGTTGTGCGGATTTGTTTATATTAAGGCTTACTCTCCATGTAAATAGCGAAAAAGATTAACCAACTGTTCATCTAAAAAGGGTTTTATTAAATTCTTTGTTTATTTTGAACATTTCACTAGAAGCACGCAACCTAAAATCGAGCCAAATTGATATTTTACTAATCAAATTAAGTTATCAGTTAAAATATCACGACCATGTGCTCTAGTATTGTGTAGTCAATAATATGTATTTTTAGGTCTTATTTCTGCGGAAATATCATTAAAAAGTTTCATAATTCGGTGAGTTTTGATTTTGTTTTTGTAGATAATTGTATTTCTTAATTTGAGAGTTTATTTTTCTTTAAAAATCTTTTGTCATCATGTCTGTTATTTTATGTATAAGTACGTCTAGGCTAGGCTAAATGATTCTATCAACTGTTAAAAAATTTAGCTCTCTTCATAACCCGTATTCTTTGTGTTTTACGCTTTGTTTAAATATTATTAGCTTTTCTTTATTTGGTGTGATTTTTTTTAGCACTATGAAAAGTTTATATCGTTTTAGTTCTATCTCCCTCAAAGAAAAAACATAAGCTAATGTTAGTGAGTATGACACACGACACGACGATACCTAGAGTAGGTAGGCATATTTAAAAAACACTCTTGTTAAGATATGTTCACCTTCCGATTTCAACTAAAATCCTTTTAAAAGATTTAGTTACGTAAATAGAGGCCACAATTCACAATATTTGCAATTACGTAAAAGATCCAATAAAGGCTGCGTCATCCGTATTTACGGTGTTCTCGCGTAGGTCATTGCTTTGCGCTGGCTAAACATAACGGTATCGGGAGTACAGAAGTTACTATGGCTGAGAGGAGTGACTCCTCAATTATGGTAATTATCGTGGGCGACAATTACGCGACCAAGGCAGAGAGATTCAACCGCACTTCTCATGTGCTCCTGGGATTTCAATTAATTAGTACCGAATTATTTATAACTTTGTCGTTAATAACTTTCATAATATACCAATTTATGCAGAGAAAAATGAGTATTACTGATTTATTAAAATGCTATTAAAAAGGTGATAGCAGACCCATTCCCCAATAAACTATTAGTTCTTTCATAATATATCGGAACACTGTTCATGCAACTGCGTTTATCCTGTTATTGTTTGATGACGAAATGTGAAAACATTAGAATTTTTATGAACACTTTTCCGAGATCGCTATAACACATTCGTGTTTTTACTGATAATTTATTAGGAAATCTGTCAATTCATTCGTTAAAGGCCTGCAGTCCCGTTTTTAACATGAACACATTTAACAGATTTTTAATAAATTAGCAATATTTCATATCAGTAAGTTATCTTCTGTACGTGTAAGTGTACCTTGAATGGTTTTTCAGTGGCCCTAAATTCAAAGATATTATATAGGATTCTAGAGCAACTTAACCTAACGCATATTTTATGCGAAGGCACACATACCTATTGTCAGTTTTGGGGCAATATTTCGAAACCGTATTATATTGATTTTAGCACTTTCATATTTAAGTGAGTGTCAAATTTATTTTTACCAACCCTTTCATTAGTTTTGACAGGCCAATTGTAAGGAAATATAGTATTAATCAATATAGAAAAATACTCTGAATTTTCACAAAGGTGTCGTCTTTATGTGGGGGCCTGTGGGGTAATCGGTATTTCCGAGTTTACTTTGTAAATACGGCATGTTTACCTGCGCTATTTGATCGATTGACTATGCCTGGCCACGTTCCTATTACGGAACTGTATCGAAAATCGACTCCATTGTTATTCAGATTGATGTGTGGGCCCCTTTACACCTGTTATAAACTTACATATTTCATTCAAGCGGTTTAGTGTGAGACGGCCTTGATACGGGTTAAAAAAAAACAAATAACTTTCGGTTTTCATGACGTGTGTTACTATAAAATAGTATCTTTGTTATTTTAAAAGTTTTCCTTTAGTGTATTTTTAAAGAAATATTGGTATTATTAGCATACGTTACATAGGAGTGGGTAGTAGGTACACAGTTGTTTGGTCAAATATGGTCATCGCGTAATTTAAATAACGTTATTCAAAGATAAACTGAAACTTGCCTTCCTAAAAATACAACTCGGAACATATTTTTATACTTCCAACTATGGCATATAGTTCTGTTTATAAAGTAGCGAGATATTCCGTAATTTTATACGATTGTGGGGTTTTATAATACCATAATGTGTTAGGATAATTATGGTACTGATTAATCAGGTTATTACTTTCCCAAGCATAAACGAGTTCATTTTTGGGAAATTTCATTCAAATACATCATAAAAAAGGTGTTGTTTTTTAAAGCCATGTCATTTTCAATCACCCTAAACACCTACCCTTCAATTACGCCTGTCGTAAAAGCCTGTTTGTACTTTAAAAACGTAGATATAGATTCCTGGAACTTCTTTGTGAGCTTTAAATAATAATATATCGCATACGTGACGTCTCATTTTTTACCCTTCAGTTTCCTTCCGTTTCGTCGCGCTCAATTTCTTTGAATATTCGTAGCTGATTGTTCGTCGTAAGGGAGGTTTTTTATTTTATTTATTTCGTGACCTTAAAACTAGTTAAATTCAATCTTTTTTTTAATCAACACTCTCGCCGAACATTAACAATCAACCACAACAATCGACAGATTAGGCACATGAAACATAAATCATGTGTACTGAATTAACTAATGTAACAAATTAAAACTGATCGATGTCCTAATTTTATTGGATTATTCTTCTTAATCTTAATTTGTAAATTTTACCATTGACATGTATTGTAATCGTAAACCAAAGAATGTATAATTAAATGCGATAGCTTTGTGTGAGTCGCTTAATTTATATGAACATTTCAACTGGCACAACCGTGCATTATATATCAGGGCATATTTAATATCAAAGGTGAATATTTTTAATTGCGAGGTTAACAAATATAAAAAGTCCATGATGTAGTATTTTTCCGATGAGTTACTTTTCTGTTGTTTACATTTATTATTCTGTTATGAATTGAGTATGTTTTATGACTATAGGTATATAACTGAAAAGAAAAATGTTTTTCTGAATTATTATTATCACGTGTGAAATTTTCGTTGTTGTTATAATACATAGTTGTAAGCTGAATAGATATGAAAAAGTCCATAAAACAGTGTTTTTCTGACATTTAATGATAAACTTTTCTGTTTTTGTTTATGTAATTCTATTTGATTTCATTTATTTCTGGCATGTCATGATAAACTTTTATGTTTTTTTTTAATTCTTTTACGAATTACATAAACATGAATCTGTTTCTTATTATATTACGATTTTTTGTTTTATATCATTCACCTAACTGGAAATAAATTAAAACTTGTTTTAATTTTGGTATAAAATTTGTATAAATTGTCAAAAATGATAATAAATTCAACTGTTGATTTTTCTTTCGCTCTCCCTGACGAAGGTAATAATGTGACAGAATATTACTATGTCATTATTGAATTATGTAATTTTACAATATTACAGTTTTTCAAAAATTCTTAAAAATTGTAGGTTAGGTATATAGAATGAAATTTTCTTCAAAACTTCCACCGAAAGGATGATTGTAATTTGGAATGAGGGCAACACAGAAGCCTTTCGGGGCGTGAATTATTAGCAGGTGCACGAATTTGACAGAAGCTAAATTCCCGGCTGGAAAGTTGGCCCTCGATAGATGTATGATTCGATAACGCATCCAGCCACAAATTAAAAACGATTGACCGTAGATTGTACTACGCGGTTTCCGATTTAGCGTGCTGATTCCATATTTAATATTTTCTATGCAGGGGAGCCAAATTAATAATGAACGGGGTCAAGGCGGCTACCCTTGAGAACTCGATTGCTTAAAATCGCTCCAGTTTTCAGCTCGGCGCACCCCACTTAAGGTCGAGTTGAACTTCTGGGCGTTCGGGTCGTGCCCAATCTCCGATACGAGTGATGGATTGTAACGCTTTTGTTTACTACGGCGTGCAGTGAAAAGGAAAACATTTGAAGTTGTGATATTTTATTGAAAGCTCCCAGAGCAATCTGAGCTTAAATCGAATAAAGATGTAATCGCTGATTTTCAAGCCGAGCTTTCGAAACTGTGTCAGTGATTTTTAGAGAACTTAATCGAATCGCTATAAAATAAGTTATACAATTATTTTATTTTAAGTACTTTTTTGGTTTATTTAATGCGTCAATCTTATTTTGATTGAAATTTACATCCTGCACTGACACATTTTTTAACTGTAACACACTAACATTGGCACGGTATTATTTTTACATGAATAAACCTTCATTTTCCTACCCTAAAAATTTGCCTTGATCATTGACACTGTAAGGCTGCTCGAAATGTTGACGCAACACCAATCACTAAAGACAGTAAATATTTTTTTATCGGTAATATAAAATTTGATTTTGTTTCTTTTTTTTACTAATGTCAAAAATATTTTTTTGTGCTGTGCAAAATCTAAAAAAATATTGAAATATCAAAATTTTATTTGAGATTTTAATATTAAAATATTGTTGTGAGTTTTGAATGAGAGTGATATTTTACTGTAGAGTTTAGTACCATAATATATAGGAAGCTTTTTTGCCAAAATGTTATATTTGTGGTTGCTTGTTGGATATGTTTTATATGCACTAACACCAGTCTCACGATATACATAATAAATTATAGTCCCACTGGCTCCCGACGGTTGAAAGCAGTTGGGACTATTAAAAAAGGTTGTTACCATGACAAATGTGTTATACTTCCGAGAGAATTATGTACATTTAACTACTATCATATGTAATGGAAAAGTATCTAAACAATGGAACCCAGTCCGTACATTCGTAAAATCGTTCACGCAAAGAAGATTCTCAAGTCATTAAGCGTTGGGGAAGTTTCTTCCTTGTTGTAGAACTAATTCCGTCCTGCACTTACATAGCTCGTCAGTAAATTGAGCTTTTCGAAAAGGTTGATGGCAGTTTGCGAACAAGATCTCAGTCTAGCACCGAGCGAAGAATAATTGCGACGCAAATACTGGATTCATTTAACTCTCGTACCACACATAGTGCTTCTTCGCTACATATAAATTTATGGTATTCTCGTCTGTAAAGTGTACCTTTCTAATTGGCTCTGATAATCTTAACTGTACAGCAGTTATCTGTTTTTCTGAAGCAACAATATCTCTCCTCTTGATTTTTATTGATTTTTTTTGTGAACAAAATACGCTACAATCATGAAAAACTTTGTGAAATATTCAGTGACCTTTATCGTCACGTTTTTTTAAATGGAAGAGTATAAAATATTGTTGTTTGTATATTATTTGCATTAAAACAGAGTATTTTATTTGGTGTCTTGAGTCGATCATTTTGTACGACCCGGGTCGAACACCACGATTCACTGGGTCAAAAGTACACGATCACAATCGAGTATTTTTAGGCAGGTAAAAAGTAACCTAGATGTACGAATTGTGTAGATCGGACTTCTAGTATCGTTCTCGTTCTCGCGACACAGAAATCGAGATGGTTTATCTGAAACGAACTGCCACTGCGGTTCCAGACTGAGACCCCATTGGCAGCCTACTTCGGGTATATACCATCTCAATTTCTCATCCCATATCTCAAAATTTATACATTTGTAGTCGCTAGCCACGCCCATTTCATTGACCTAACAGCTGATCAATAAAATTAATGATCGACCCGACCGGTTGTTCGTGATCGGATCAAAATGATCGGGTCGATCACATTCGAGCCTGGACTATCTGTAATTTAAAAGTCAATGAAAGTATTTTCTTCAAGTTTCATTATTATTATTATGGGCCATATTGAATGTTCTATAAAATTCAATCTTCAAACGAAGCCGGGTGTCAACGCTGGTTTAATTTGCTAGTGTGAATTTGTCAGTGAAACCTATTTTCGGATTCACTAACAAGCAATGCGTTTACTTCAATGGTTTTTGCGATAACAAGGTTACGTCAGATTTTAAAATCGATGGCTAACGACGGTTTGGTAATTTGATTCAGTGAATTGCGTTGATTGCTAATTCAACCATGTTTAGTAATAATAATTAATATAACAGGTAGGTACTTGCCAATTTTGATAGCGCTTTTTTTGCGAAATACCCTTAGAACAAATACCCTTAGAACATGCAGTTTAACACCCTTCTTTTTTCGGTACCAATACTACTAAAAAATTTGTCTATGTGTCTCAAACAACCACGACCGGTGAGCTCAGACGCCATGAAATTTGTACAGCATATATTCAGTCCGAAATTTCTAGGTCTACCCAACCGTTTTTTTTTAATTGGCAAAGTCATTTCTATATTGATCTATATTGAAAATGATTTTGAAATATCCATTAAATTATCGAATGGCAAGAGTGGAAGCTGTATTGTTTGCAGTGTTTGAACCATATTTACCGAGATGAAATAGATTCAAATACGATGAAAAAAGATTGATACCTAAAAGTAATTTTATTAAAAAGAAAACATTAACACTTCATTTCGTGTTACGAAAGATTGCATGTTCTTTCCTTGAAAATATCTCAAATTTAGCTCGTTAGTAAAACATATTGTAGTCTACATCATTTGTTAAATAATATGTTTCTCGTAGATTCACCTACTTAGTTTCGGGTTAACATGACCCTCTGAACGTCCCTGGATTTTCTTCATCCTTTTTCATTCCAGCATTCTTACCTTTCTTATAAAATACGCCCCTCGGGCATTTCAGCATTTCAACGAGTGCAAAGAAACACATTGTTGTCTGCGAAGTTTATTTTATGCTTCAAGATTCTTCACCCGGAGCTTTTTTCATAAGTTCACTGCATACATACTAACAATACGGTAACTACACAATACATGTTGTAAAAAAATAATTAATGTTTAATGCTTTCATTGTTACGCGAAAAACATTTCATATCATTATTTTACTATCTAAGCTGTCGTACCCTTAAAATAAATATACCATTCCTAAGAGAAAGTCCAGTTATTTTCAATTTTTCAATTAAGTCCTAAATCCTGTATCTAAATTTCGCCAATAAACAATTTTTTTTTTATTTATTTTTTTTTTATTTCATATATATCCCGTTAAACTACAGTTAAGTAGTTTGTCAAACAGGATTTTTATTACAACTTTTTACAGAATACAACTTAGACCTTAATTTATACAATAACAATAAACTTATTTATTGTTATTAAGTTTAATTTGTAGAACTCCATTTTATAAAATAAAAATAAAAACAATAAACTTACACATTAAATCGCCTAATACAAATTATTTCTACCTAGTAGCCATGTTTTCAGCAAATATCTGACTCTATTCGGAAATTCGCATTTCTTAATATTACCAGGTAGTATATTATATATTTTAGGCACATTATACTCAAGGGTTCGCTGTCCAATTAGAAAAAATGTCTTTTTCTATTAGAAAATGTTAATTAAGTGTTAATCTCAAGTGACCTACCAGGTAAGTATTGTACTGTATATTTTCTCCATAAATAGTTAAGTTATAACATAGATCACTGTAGAAATGTATTATAAGTTTGTACAGCGCCCTTGAGGTGTTTTTGCACAAAAACGGCGCTATACAAGTCATCCAAGTATTATTATTATTTTAACTATATTTTAACACTATCCATAATTTCGGTTTGCAAACAGTAGTGGGCATAATCGAAATCCATTTTAGGTTTATAATTTTAATCGGTAGATTACGTAATAATTTTGGAAGACGACAATTTCGATATATGCCTTGTTGTTTAAATGTTTACGTTAACTCTCTGAATTTTATTTTATTTTTACACTAATCCCAGGAGGCCCTGAGGAAAATAATTTACCTCCAGGGCCTATATCATCTTTGGGGATGCTGTGTGGAGTGCTTTTTTAAGGAAAAGAAAAAAATATGAGGGATGGGAAGGAATCTAGGGATCAGTGTGTTCAGGAGTGACGGGCTTCCCGAAGCAGCGCAAGGCGACCGGTCAAGAAGAGACCAGTAGGAGAGGTGAAAGGATCTCCGACCTATTCGGCCGATCCGGAACGCCACGTAGCTTGTGGATAGGCGCATCCTGAACACAACTCCACCCAATGAACCCGGGCACCTCTGCTATGTCACCAAATGTAGCGAATCACTTTGGGTGACTTATGGCAGAGGTGTTGGTTATCTAATAAAAGGATCCCGGGCGACGGTACCCAAACCCGCCTCCCAAATTGGAAATATTATGGATGTCAAATTACGTTCATTTTCACCCACATTTATCAAAAACAAATAAATGTTATAACAATGACAGAATTATAGGTTCATGGGTTAGTAACTACTCAAAATTTATAATTTTTATTCATTATACCTAGGAAAAGAAGTGGTTCGTTATATTTGCATGGGTTCCATGATATTTCATCAAAATGAAAATTCAACACACCTTTAAAAAGTGATATAGAGTCATTTAAAGTGATAAAACAAAAAATAAGTTTAATAGTTACCTATGTAACCTATTTAACCTAGTTTTTGTTTCATCATTTTCCATGACTTTTCGCATTATGTGACCTTCAAAAAAACAATTCTATAAAATAATTACAGTATTATCCGCTTAAAATGATTTGAAGAATATCCCGAGGAAAACAATGACGATACTTGAGACAAACATCGAGTCGCTCGAGCAGTTATTTCTTAGCGTCTTTCGATTATTTCAATATTTCGATCGTGTATAAATAAATGTATGTAAGAGTTTTGTATTTCATTATTGAAGTACACCTTGTTTTCCTTTGTGAAACTCGTATATTCATTATAATGATTATCCATCGCTACTGTAAAATAATAACATAATTCGTATTTATAATAATAATTAAACATTTATTTGCCAATAGATAAATTTTACATATTTTTTAACATAAATTCTATTGACAAAAAGGTCACTGCTCAGCTATGCATCTCTCCGGGAATGCAGCTGGTTTTCAGCAGTGCCTCCAATATAATAATAATATATACATATTTAGGTATATTAATGAACAATGAAATAATATTAACAATAAAAACTCAAATCAACACAAACAAATAAAAATAAAAATAGAAATAGTAAGTTTACAAATCAGTGCAAAAATTAAAAATACAAAATATGTATGGTTAACGTGAAATATATTTATTCTAATAAATCTTTCGACCTTACAGTATCAGTACGACTTAATATTTGATATACGATATGTTTTGTGAACTTTCGTGTATTATTATTTGATAAGGTTTAGTAGTCTTATATATTTTCGTAACAGGTTTCCCAAATTTGAATAGATAAAAAGCTCAAAATGTTCCCTCAATGAATACTGAAGGAGACTAATGTAAACACATAACATCCGTCCACTTTTTTGTATCTTCCGTTGTTGGATGTTCTCTTTTGTCTCCTCATCTGGAGGGAAACCCATTCAAATTAAACCTCGTGGAAGACATTTCTGTGTATTTAAGATTCATTATTTGAGAGCTTTTGCAAACGAACTTTTGTTTAATGAGGATTGAGTTTGCTTAGGTATATAATTATCAAAAATTTGCAGAAAAAACGCTTTTAATTGAAAAAAATTATTTTAGAAAATCTGTATTCAGAAAAAAGGGCTTAAAATTGTAACGTAGGACAAACATTGAAATAAGCCTTTTTTAATGCAGAAATTTTTATCGTAGATATTAATAATAATAATAATAATATTTGGATGATTTTTATAGCGCCGTTTTTGTGCAAAATCACCTCAAGGGCGCTTTACAAATATATAATACATTTCTACAATGATCTATGTTATCACTTATTACTAACTATATATGGAGATAATATACAGTACAATACTTACCTGGTAGGTCACTTGAGATTAACACCTAATTATCTAATTGTTTACTAGCGCAATTTATATACAGGATTTAGGACATGATAGGATATAACTGGACTTTCTCTCAGGAATGGTATATTTAATTTAAGGGTATGACAGCTTAAAAAGGTAAGTTTTTAGTTTAGACCTGAATTCTGTTGGACTTGTTATGGATCTTAGTTCCGGAGGGTGGACGTGTTTTATAACTTAGGCCGTAATGTATTTTGGACAATAATTTATAATTGCCGTGTGACACGTGAAGTTTGGTTTAATTAATGTAGCTTTCGGAATGCGATGATGCAGTAAATCGATTCCATATTGATTTATTTTGATTATATCGCTAGAAGGTGGTTTATTCTTTGCAAATGCCACTGTGGGAATAATTTAATGAAGGACTAGATAGATTTTATAGAATTCAAATTAATATTTTCTGATATGGTATACTAATATTAGAGTACATCACCCTTGGGGTAAAATCTGACCACATTGCTCAATTTAAATTGAAATTGTTATTGCATTACGTTTCTATTTTACATTTGCGACTGTGGACTTTTTTTAGGCTAGAGGACAATCATAAAAATATATATTGTAATACGCCGTAGCAGATCCCTGAAAACCTTTACACAAAACTAAACTTTTTATTACATTATTTGACATTTTGAAGCACCCTAGTGATCACAAAAACGGCACTATAAAAAAATCATCCAATTATGTTTTTCATTATAATGTTAGAAAGTAACCTACCGCTCATATATTTTAACCTTGGTTCTCTAATATGTGTACTTGAACATGAAAAATAATCTTTTGTAGAATGTTTATTTTTTGAAAAGCAACTTGGTACAACTCATTTTTAAAGAAATAATGAACTTTGTTTCGCTTAACTTTAGGGGCAGACATAAAATAGAACAAACATTGAACGGACATGTTGTTTTGTACTGGCGATTGGAATAAAAAAAAATTCGGGCTTGAACGTTGAAACACAACATACGTTAAAGCTTTGCGATATTTAACTAAATAAGTTAGCGAGTGGTACAACTTTGCCCTTTAATGATGACATTTTCGCGTAGATTTTCCATATCTGTGAGTGTACCTATTTAATGTATGTAAAGAGAGAGAGATAGTGTCATCAGTGTTTACACTTTGTAAAAAGGGACATTCTTACTTTTTTTACTCATTCGCCAGCAATATTTTTACAAGTCTGGTCGTCCATTCAGCGGCGCGCACGATGTTATTAATGTTCTCAACACCCTCTCCCCACCCCATCACGAGTGCCCCAACCCTCTCCCCGAAGGGTGCCAAACCTAACCCCTGTTCCAAAGTGCCCCGTTCCTCCTCCCGTTGAAAAGTGCTCGTTCCTCCCCCCGTTCAAAAGTGCCCCTGCCTCCCCCTACTCCAAAGTGCCACCGTGCCGCAAGTGTCCCAGAGGCATGCAAACTTTGCACTTTATCATAAATATACGAGCTTGCGCAGCACCTAAATTATTATTTTTAAGCCCTACCGCAAATCACTTCAAAAATTAACATGAATATTGCAATATGAATTGTATTTCGCATGACACACATTTACAGTAAATCTCCTTATAAAATTCCGTTAAGTGCATATTATTAAAAGTTGCAAACGTGACACCTGTTTCAATCTGCGAAGATAAGTATTTTATTGTTCCTAAATATGGAATAATTAATAAAAATTCTTCTTCACTACTGTTCACGAAACTTGCATCTTTGTTTGCTTTGTTTGTTGGCCCTTTCAGCAATTTGAACCTCATTTCAAAGCTCATAAACTTTCAAGAGCACCCACTTTCAAAAACCGGAGCTTCAAAATCATATGTTTCTGTAATCTACATTAAAACCTCATTATTAACGAGTTTAAACTAAGAGTTTCAAATTGCTCGCGTACCGCGTTTCTGCACCCCATTTCGCATCCGCACCACGACCCCCAACCCTCGAAAACTCCCGTTCATAGTTCATACCTACCCGTAGCGGGAACATCGGCTACGAACTACGAACATACATCTTACGAACTACGAACATACAAGTTCAAGTATTTCACCTAAAAATGTAGACAATTTGTCTCGACGCCATCTAGTGAGAGAGTTAGCACTTACAATGCCTTTCTCATATAAAAATAAAGTTGGTTGTTTTCAGGTGAAAAATGTAACAAGCAGTAATTGTTGAATGAAACACTAGTATATATTGAATAATTTCGCGGGTAAGAGATAAGCCGCCATAGCTCAGTGGTCAGAGCTGTCGACCGGAAATCGAAGGGACACGGGTTCGAGTCCCGTTGGCGTCATGTATCTTTTATCAGGAGATTTTTCAATGTGGATGAGTGTTTCAGGCGAACAATTATTGCTTGTAAAATAATTGTTACCCTTTGTGCTATGCATAAAAATCTTGTCTCAAAAACATTAAGTTTACTAAAAAATAATAATTAATATTTGACAAGTTCAAGTATTTCACCTAAAAACGTAGACAATTTGTCTCGACGCCATCTAGTGAGAGAGTTAGCACTTACAATGCCTTTCTCATATAAAAATAAAGTTGGTTGTTTTCAGGTGAAAAATGTAACAAGCAGTAATTGTTGAATGAAACACTAGTATATATTGAATAATTTCGCGGGTAAGAGATAAGCCGCCATAGCTCAGTGGTCAGAGCTGTCGACCGGAAATCGAAGGGACACGGGTTCGAGTCCCGTTGGCGTCATGTATCTTTTATCAGGAGATTTTTCAATGTGGATGAGTGTTTCAGGCGAACAATTATTGCTTGTAAAATAATTGTTACCCTTTGTGCTATGCATAAAAATCTTGTCTCAAAAACATTAAGTTTACTAAAAAATAATAATTAATATTTGACAAGTTCAAGTATTTCACCTAAAAATGTAGACAATTTGTCTCGACGCCATCTAGTGAGAGAGTTAGCACTTACAATGCCTTTCTCATATAAAAATAAAGTTGGTTGTTTTCAGGTGAAAAATGTAACAAGCAGTAATTGTTGAATGAAACACTAGTATATATTGAATAATTTCGCGGGTAAGAGATAAGCCGCCATAGCTCAGTGGTCAGAGCTGTCGACCGGAAATCGAAGGGACACGGGTTCGAGTCCCGTTGGCGTCATGTATCTTTTATCAGGAGATTTTTCAATGTGGATGAGTGTTTCAGGCGAACAATTATTGCTTGTAAAATAATTGTTACCCTTTGTGCTATGCATAAAAATCTTGTCTCAAAAACATTAAGTTTACTAAAAAATAATAATTAATATTTGACAAGTTCAAGTATTTCACCTAAAAATGTAGACAATTTGTCTCGACGCCATCTAGTGAGAGAGTTAGCACTTACAATGCCTTTCTCATATAAAAATAAAGTTGGTTGTTTTCAGGTGAAAAATGTAACAAGCAGTAATTGTTGAATGAAACACTAGTATATATTGAATAATTTCGCGGGTAAGAGATAAGCCGCCATAGCTCAGTGGTCAGAGCTGTCGACCGGAAATCGAAGGGACACGGGTTCGAGTCCCGTTGGCGTCATGTATCTTTTATCAGGAGATTTTTCAATGTGGATGAGTGTTTCAGGCGAACAATTATTGCTTGTAAAATAACATACATCTCTCTATTATTGTTGGCTTTCCGTCTACCGTAGAACTCGAATTGTCGAAATCCTTTTTCTCTGTCAAAGCGACCATTACCAAGTAAAGATAAAAGTGACGCGTCTGCGGTTAGACTTCTTTGAATCTTTTCGCCATGTATATTTGTCTCCATTACAGCCTTCGTGCCCTGATAGATTGTTATTTATGACATGCGTTCGAAAATCTCATCTGAAAAGTTTCATGCATTTATTATTACATGTTTCTCTCTGTATTTGAGTAAACTTTATCTCATAATTTTCTCACTTGAAGGCATGCCGCTGATAGATCCGTCGTAACGTCATCCCCTTTTCTCATAAATGACTCACGAACAGTTTGTGAATGGAAGTCTTAGAGTCTTATGAGGCCCAAATCAGTTAACACTGGTATGACAAGCATTAGCCTGTGAGTTTAATGACAAAACTAGCCATACAATAAATATTATGAATTTGTGTTAGTACACGATTTATTCATTTAAAATAGTATATAGTTTACTTTCAGCACGTTCCAGAGCGGAAGATACTCTCAGTATCGCCCTGGTGTAAGACCACCATTCTGAATTGAAACGTTGCTTAAAATGGCTTTGTGACCAGATCTGAATAGCCATATACAGCCCCACCTTCCTCTTCCCACTACTTTTAGCCTCAGAAAATGTTCCATAATTGCAAACAGTAAATAGCGCGAAATGCCGCTTGCGGTTGCTTCGTTCCTTTCCCATAATTTCAGGCTCGGCTCGCGTTTCGGTTTGCAAATGTATACGCAGCATTAAAACAACATAGGCGTCGTCGTGAATTGGATGTGTCGAAAGAATATAAAGACAAAGTGTGTCCATACGTGATTCTCAGAGATGTTTCGATTATTTATCCTTATAGCGCTCATAGATATAAATAATCGCCATTATTCAGCGGTCTGAGAAAGCCTCGAGAAGTTTCCCAACCCTGACAAGATATAAATACTCGTACTACTCAACCAACTTCGGAATGTTTATAAATGACAAGGCCAATCTTGATCCGACTGAGACATGAAAAAACTTTCTCCTGAAAGCCCAGATTTTCAAGCGGAATTATAAAGTCAAATTTAAGGATGGAAGATAAAGTTTTCTTCGCTTTTTACTATTTCTAACCTCCTTGTGTACATTATGTGCTTTGTGAGCGTTCCAAGTTACAATTTAATTCATTTGGCATTTGAAAAAACTTGTCATTCTGTTTTTCCTATCTAAGCTTTTCAGTAAAATGCGGACTTTTTCATTGCATACCTTGTCGTTGTTTTGAAGGAGCACATACATAATTGAAATCTCTTAACTCTTCAGGCCTTTGCCATATTTGACAGAAATTCGAATAAATAGAATATTTCTGAACGTATCCCAAAACAAAAAACTGCGTTTGAAAGGTGATAAAATACGCTTTCAGATTGTATTATTATAAATACAAATATAATTATTGATATATTAAAAAATTTAATGCGAACATAAAAAAATAAAATAAATAATGGCTTACTTTACGTTTTTTGTAACTAAAATTACTGATAAAACCCATGCCAATGCCGTTTCAAAGAAAAATAATTATTAAAAAATTCACGAAGTTTCATAATTATTTTTCAAATAGAGTTCGAAAAAGGTGCACTTTTTAATATTGTGGTTAATTTCCATATTTGAATATAAAGCATTGTGTTTTGTCTTTCTAAATCCGTTTAGATTATATTTCTCCTCACCACAATAAGGAAGATAGAACGATTTTTATGAGACTATGGACGGGTTGTTTCGGAGAATTTGAACAATTCATCTAATTTCAACGTTCATTTTCGGGTTCTGTGAAAGACTTATTCAAGTTCTGTTATTATGTCATTGTAGGCTAGTTGCTTGACAAAACTGAAATAAAAACAGAACTTGAAAAAATCTTTCACATAACTTGAAAATGAACGTTGAAATTTGATGAATTGTTCAAATTTTCCGAAACAACCCGTCCTATGAGTTGTTCCCAAAAGCGAACAAATTTTCCTGAAGGGTTAAGAAATGTACAAAAGTAGGCAGTTGCTTTATTTTTGCTGCTTGATGAAAATACATTTCGGGCGTGTTTCAGGTTTAATTTAAATGAGATCATTGTTTAGATTATATTTTTCCATCTCTTGTGAAGTTCTTTTATAGTGGAATAACTTAATTAGTAAAAATGTTAAATTAAAATTGAAGACAATATTAACGTCTCTCAAACGAAAGATGTGAAATAAAAAAGACAGAAAAGATTCAGTCGAATCTAAGAATTACTTATGTGTAGGTTTCTATTTTAGGATTATTTTATGTTTATAGCCTACATTTATACGGCCTTACTAATAAATGTATTTTAAATTTTATACAACTGATCAACAACCATTAATGTAGGTGAAATAACACTTTTATTAGTAAGGGGTTATTAGTAAGTTTACAGAATCTAAATCTAGGCAATTAAAAAGTGATTCACCGATAGCACCAAGTATTCAAACAATATTTTATGTTTGTTTCTCGCCTTTAACAATACCGTCTTACACGGAGAAAAATGATCAGTTAAAAGTGACAGCGTGCTAACTTCATGTTTAAATATTAGTCGTTCAGAATACATCGAGAATACGTGATCTTTTCATAATAGATATCATGACTTAATGTTGCAATATAAGTACGTCACTATCACGCACTTGAAGTGAAATGACACTAAACTGCGCTATATAAATGATATGTTGTTATTATCAATATCTGTATTTTTAGGAACACGTCTTTCGCCGTCCGCATAAAACATTTGCTTTTGAAAAATACTTTGTTACGAACTCTTTTATGGCAGTCCCATTTTTAACAGGAAAACGAATAATTTGTCCAGATTTTTAATAAATTAACAGTATTTCATATCAGTAAGTTTTCTCCATATAACGACTTTCTGAGACATTTTAAATTGTCCATTTAATCGATAGTAAAATGTCCAGATCATTGATATTCGTTTAGGTAGATTTTCATCAATTATTATTGGTGTTTAAGGTTTTTAATGTCGAACCTTAAACAAACATTCTGTTAAAAATATAAAAATGGGTTTTTACTCGTATATGTTTTTTTTCGCAACGATATAATACGAATATTTTGAGCTGATCAAATTTCAAATAAAATCAAAGGTTTTCTGGCAACTGTTCCATCAGTATGATTGAAAGTCTGATTAATCTTCCTTTATTCGTGATGTTTTTTTTCCTTTGAACCTGACGTTTTACAATCTTTTCCGAAATTATGACCAGTTGCGCTTTGCTGTTCATATCCGCCTCAAGTGCAGAATAAACAGGAAAATTTATAAAAATCTTCAAAGAAAATTGCTTCGCGAAAGTCAAAGCTAAATTAAGCAGGCTTTTCATAAATATATTACAAGCAAACCTATATTAAAGGTAAAATTATGCGCAACATTACAATAACAATCTTTGGTTTATTTTCAGAACTGTAGATATAAATAATGTGGGTACTAGAAAAATATGTCTTAGTAAATATTTATACTTTTATCCAGGAAAAACCTGGCGTTTACAATTACCATACCTTTGTTTTCATCCGAGCCAAGAATGGCTACTTCAGAAAAAATTTATTTTACTTTCTCGAATAGGTACAACAAACAAACGTAAGTACGGGTAATGTTTGCAGTCTGCGATATTTGTTTTAACTGAAGTTTGCTCGAGCTTTTCATCGTTCATTAATAATATTGTGGATTCGAAAATAAAACAACCAAAGTGAATTATCGTTTACCACAATACAAATGCCTTTTACAAGACCGGTAAGTGATGGCTTCTCGACAAAACCAGAGATTTATTCAGTTTTTCGGTCCACTGCATTGATGTCAAATCCTTTGTATGTTTTTTTTTTCTGATAAATTGTTTTGTTGTTTTGGTACTTTGTCACCGTAGGGGAAGGGTTCCCTTATCACACCCCGGCGGGGTGGATAATTGGATATGATTTATGTCACACGTCGCGACAACGGACAGGAATTATTATTTTCCACAGAATCTGGGGAAATACCTATGTAGTCGCAGCGTTCCCTATTCTGTCACTGCTCGTAATTGCCAATCTACATATGGCTCCTACGTAGATGTGGCGCACCGACACCAACAATCTGTCACCACCTATTAATTGAGCAGACCATAATTACTAGGCGTTTTGCTTGGTGAAAAGGTTATCTTATTATGAATTTAGCGGTTGACAGTATTATGATGTATTTTCCACAGCGCCAACCGTCTTAGATCTATGAAAGATTTTTACTTAATTTAAAACAAAATGCTTTTTTTATTTAATTTATGAACGAGATTTAATAGTTGATTATCTAGTTTAGTATTTTTTTAAATGATATTTTAATGTTTATAGGACAAGGTTTTCCATGCATAGCACAAAGGATAACAAATTATTATAAGTAATAATGAGTTTCCTGAAATATCCATACAAATTGTGAAAAAAAATTAAAATAGCACCTGACCGGACATCAGAGGGTGCGGGTTCAATTCCCGTCGGCGGAATTTATTTTGACTCGGGAGATATTTTCAATTTGTTTGGATATTTCAGGCGACTAATTATTGCTTATAATAATTTGATATCTAGTTTGGGTTTATATTAGTATATCCATATAATTCCCTATATTTGATAAAATTTAATATGATATGTAGTTAAATTCACTCCGAATGATTTAATTGGTTTACTTACGCTGTAAGCGCGCTTTATTTGCGTGGCGTAGCCTATTTCAGAATATCGTTCGCCATACAATCCTATTGGTAGTGTATGGCGAGCGATACGCTGAAATAGGCCAAGCCATGATACGTACATCGTAGTGTGTCGCCTACCTTAAGCGGGAATTTAAACCTTATCACCTTATATATAAGGAGTGTTATTTGTTAGCGGCCCGATTCCACGATGGTACACGACCAATACACGACGTGGTGCATCGCCTTTAGTTGCTTTAATCATTATATTAACATTGAAAGAAATAAGATACATACTCGTATATAGTAATTTTTACTTTTAAAGCTTCGTGTTTCATAATTGCTTTGGATCTTTTTTTTTATTTTACATATTTCATGTTGATTTTCTTCGATTACAATTGAGCAAATTATCGTCCTTACTTGAAATAGGGGTGTACTTTTTCAATGAATCTGCTCCGTTGAAACGGTAGTAACAAAAGATGTAAATAAAATTGCTTAAATTAAGAAATTCATTGATGCGGTTTCCCGACGACTTCCGCAGTTTTTCAGGAATATTCACCTGCCCCATTTTGAATCCTAAATTATTTCAGTTTCTGACAATTTAAATAGATTTAGGCCGTAAATATGAGTTTTACTGGCTTATTTCACTCGCATGTCCGGCAAACGTAAACCATTTTTATGTGAGGATCATTATTCTCAAATATTTTGCTTATGCCAACTATAAATTTTCAGATTTATAACATCAAAAGATGTGCGCTCGCTCGCTGAAATAACGCGGGGCGTAAACGTGTCTTTTATTGAATATTTTGTTTAAAATTTCGTAAATATTTGTATGGAGATGTACACATTGCAATGGAAGCTCGCTTGTGAGTAACTAAATTATTTGTGTCCCAGAGCCACATGTAGAAATGCGATCCAAAATAAAACATGTTGACATATAATTCTGATAGTGACCCAAACTCCTATCTGACCCAAATTCTTACCTGACCCAAATTATTTTTCCTCTCCCCGAGGCTACGATGTAAGTAATAATACCATATAAGAGCCTATTTACGAACGTGGAGATGGTAAATGGTTTGGACATGTAGAGTTGATGAACAAAGAAAGGATTGGCGTGAGAACGATTGACATGCGAAGTGAATGGAAGAATAAGCCGGTGCAGTCCAAGGAAGATATAACACAATCAAGTGAATCAATTACTTAACTCTGGTCATATCAAGAGTCACTAGTAAAGAAGAGTAGTTACGAGTATATTATGTGGCGATTTGTAACCGAGGAGTGTGAGCCAAGACATAATATGAATACCTGAATTAAATGAAGCACTAAGTGCATTATTTTAGTAAATAAAATGTAGAAATGTATATGTGCCATCGTCAATATCCTAAGACCTAAGTACCACAAAAATGTTTGTGGCACACATTATTCAACTTGTAGCAAAAACAGACGTGTCGTATTTATACCGGGTGTATTTTCTCTATAAACTCTTTTATTCAGTTAAAACCCTATATCTCAATTAAATATTATATATATATATATATATATATATATATATATATATATATATATATATATATATATATATATATATATATATATGTAGCATTTCGTCCGTTTTCTGACCACCCTTTCGGAGAATTGGCGTAATAGTTACGTACATCGTATTTCAAAAATAATTTTACCATATTGTTCGACAAATTGTTGTAATATTTCACCCTAAATAACGAAGGGTGAACCACCCTGTGGTACTTCTGTGACCGAACATATATTGGAAAAATCATTTTTCGTTATGTCCGAGCGCCGTAGAATTGGCATATGACAAATGATACCCAAATTGAATCGGACCGCGGACCCCAGGTATTGCATATCTGAGCCCGATGAATTGGAACATAATTGGATGGGAAATGGATGGATTCGATGGATTCATCATATTTTATAACTCGCCTCTCATTTTGGGATCCCAAATGTTGGAGATGTGACATTCGCACGGATTGATTGATACAAACGAGAATAATCACATATGTTTACCGATTCTTTTAAATTAGGAATAAATTGAATTTGTGGTAGGTTTAATTGTTGAAAACAAACAGATTTGACAATCCTTTTGGAGTTTTTAGGACATATTTGATCCTATTCGTGGGAGATTTGACATCCGCACGGATGTATTGATATAGACGAGAAGATTAACTTGTGTATTTTGAACCTAAATTTGTCGTAGGTACCCACTACAAAGAATCATGTGTGTCAAACCAATTTAGGAGCGGATACGTTGCTGTTTTTTTTAATGCATCCATTTGAATTTCGCTTTTGTTTTCGAAAATGAATCTAGCAGAAATTGGCTCGTATTTGATGACAATGCATCTTATCAACTTTTGGTGGCAATCAAATAAACACACCCGAACATATACGTATTTCTCTGAAATTGAATTACAACAGTTAATATATGAAATAAATGTTGATCCTACGCGATTGGCATTTGTTTTTTTAGCGCGGTTGATCCAGTCTTTGAGAAGGAAGGTACACTCCTTAGTCTAACCAAATATTTTATTTTTAAATGGATGTAACTAACTCACCATCATGCCGTTTCTCCACAGCGGTAGGCAGAGAGGACGGGCCGCCAAACAACTCGGTCTTGGTACACACTTCTTGCCTCATCCACATTCATACATCGTCTCATACATACTCTTTTGTTATTCCGACTCTTGACATGGTCCGACTCAAGCATCTGGTTCCTTTTCCTTCCTCGGGCGTCCACGACTTCTACCATTCACATTCGTGTCATATATATGACACGAATATATATTGTAGTAAAAAACTTTGTTTTTAACGGGTTAATTTTTTTCTCTCGTTTATTTGTTTAGTTTTAATATTATAGTTCCAAAATTAACCGTTGTCTTTCAAAGAATGCTTCAGCGTACCAATTTTGGGATAGAAAATGAACATCAGATTAACGTCAATGCGATAGGTTGCCTAACCTTGGCCGACAGTAAAATTCTATCAAAAATAATCCCTTATCTGGAAAAGGGATTTTGGTGTTAATTTGGAGAAGAAGATTATCAGAACGTACATAAATCCGTGTTTAGAGTAAATTCTATTTATTTATTTATTGCATCTCACTATACATAAAACACTTTTTTTTTTCTCATAAAAATCAACCTCACTAGGACTGAGCCTGTATCGAGGTTAACAATTTACATTATAGTGAAGCAAACATAAGAGTAATCACAAACATAAATTAATTCTACATACAAACACAAAATATTTCAAAATTAAAGAAAAAAATAAGTATTAGATTTGTTACCAGATGGGTAATTTGACAGTATATTGTAACAATATTTGAACCATAACTAATCATTAATCATCATTCAAAAGAAGAAGCAAAGTAGATAATAAAGACAGATAGGGTGACAATCAGTTTTTAGTAAATGGGACTTATATAAAATCTTAGTATTTAAGAAAGGACAAGGATGAAAAAATATTAAGACAATCGTCTATATTTTTCCGTTTCGTATTGTTTGTAAATAATTGACATGTTTTAATAATTAAAATCAGAATCAAGCGTAAAGCTTTAATAAGTTATTTCTTAGGCAATAATGGTTGTATATTGGGCTATATTCGTAACGTGGCCGTTAGCAATCTCCCATACCGAAATAGTTGCGAAACAATGCGGCATCTAGGGCCAAAACATAGCTTCCTAGTGATATTCCGTGAACCAATAACGTGCTCTAGGATTCCAAGTATGCCGAAGTGGAATGGTCCTAGCACGCATATAAGATGCCAAATGGACACCTTAGGTACTACCTACAAAGGAATACCTTCAGTGTAATTTCGTTTCGTTATAACATTACATGTGAAAATATGACTACGGTTTCTTTGTATCGTAAATTCACTTATATAGTAGACGTTTTTTCTCTGTTTACGAAAAACCTCGTAACTTTATACAGTATACATAATAAACACATATTATCTTATATATTCACACGGATAAGAGACATGTTAAAGGATCAAAATATTATGATAGTGAAGCAAAATATATATTTGAATGTTTTTGTTTTTATACATAAAATATACATAGGGATAATATCTAAGGAAATGAAATGAGAGATACACGGACACGGGAAGAGAAATGCAAAGCAAATTAGATTGCCCACAAGGAAGAAATCAAGCACTTAGAATATACACCCAGAAATACTTCCCCACCTTCCTCCTCCCATATCCTTCCACTCCCCGCTACATTCAACATACCCCAATCGGGGATGCCATATTCTCACTGGCTTCAGACGGTTGGGAGCAGTTGGGACTCTTGTGCGGTTTCACATTAAAAATATAAATTAAAAAGAAATCTCTGATATACGAGGCGGTCCAACTTTACAACATAATCCCGAATGAAATTATTGAAATTAAAATATATGATTCATTTTAAAAAGGAATTAAGAAAGTATGTCTACCTCAAATATTGATAACAAATGATTATAAGCAATAATTAGTCGCCTGAAATATCAATACAAATTGAAAATATCTCCCGAGTAAATATAAATGCCGCCAACGGGAAGGCACGGGTTCAATTCCCGTTGGCGGCATTTATTTTGACTCGGGAGATATTTTAAATTTGTATTGATATTTCAGGCGACTAATTATTGCTTATAATTATTTGTTATCCTTTATGCTATGGATAAAACCTTCTCTTATAAACATTAGTTTATCATTAAAAAATGTTTTTTTGTGTTTTTAATACGTTTGAATTAAAAATATAATATGTTTGCCAAATAATGTTACTTTTTATACAAATATGTTTCTAAAATTATTAGCCCACACAATGATGTGAGCTAACTTAACATTAATAAATAAAATAAATATACATTCTCAAGATAAAATATACTTGTTGCTCATGTTAAAATCTTCATCCATACCGGAGATGTAGATACTCTTAGTATGCTCTGGTGAAAAAGAACCGGTCGGAATCAAAATGTTGCTCGATATGATGTTAACCATGGTTAGTGACCATATCTTAGTGTCAGGTACTTCTCAATATTCCTCTTATCCATCTCTTTCCCATCTCTACGGGTGCCAAGGTCACTTTGGCCCTAGGTAGTTGGGACTTTCTATTTTTTTCTAAAAATTAGAAAAAACTTTATTCTCAAATGTTAGTGATACTAATAAATGTTAGTGATACTAATAAATTTATTGAATATAGCAGATTTGATGATAACAAGTAAATTAAAAAGTAGTGATACAAATAAATTTATTGAATAGGGCAGATGTGGTGAGAACAAGTAAAGTAAAAAGTAGTGATACTAATAAATTTATTGAATAGGGCAGATAAGATAAGATACGATAAGATGTGGTGATAACAAGTAAAGTAAAAAGTAGTGATACTAATAAATTTATTGAATAGGGCAGAAAAGATAAGATACGATAAGATGTGGTGATAACAAGTAAAGTAAAAAGTAGTGATACTTATAAATTTATTGAATAGGGCAGATTTGGTGATAACAAGTAAAGTATAAAGTAGTGATAATAATAAATTTATCGAATAGGGCAGATCTGGTGATAACAAGTTAAGTAAAAAGTAGTGATACTAATAAATTTATCGAATAGGGTAGATGTGGTGAAGTAAAGTAAAAAGTAGTGATACTAATAAATTTATTGAATAAGTAAAGGGTGTGGTGATAACAAGTAAAGTAAACAGTAGTAATCAAAAAATGCTAATTTGTTTTTTTTTTAATTTAAATTTTTGCCTTCACGTTTATCTTAGTTTAAACCTACAACCTTTGAAGTAAAACTTTCTCCGAAACCTTTCCAAGTCGTTGCGAATTCCCCAGACGAATTATCTATTTCTATTTTAAAGTATATATACGTCATACCCTTTCATCTTCTCATAGAATAGATTTTCAAATCGAATTACGGCGCTGTTATTACATGTGCTTGTGCTCACTTTGGATTGAACCAAATGTGTTTGGTGCACTGATCAGATTATCTCTAGAAGTGTAGAAAACTGAGGACGCCATTTAGTACGTATCGCAACCAGAATTAAGTCGAATACAGTTCTCACACAGATGCAAACACCGCATGAGCGTAAGCATGTTCTAAGATAACTTGTTATTTTACTTTAAAAAAGAAAATTACAATGGAAAAAAAATATTGTAAAATGAAAACACAGCAAAAAAATTTCGAATATTCAAAATCGATCATCGTTACAACAACTTTATTGCACGAATGCTTGTCCCTTTCTCGCTTTTAACAGTAGGTAGACGTAAGCAAGACAAAATGCTGTTCAGTGAAGTTTCGCAAGGACGTGTATTTTTTTATTGCACATTTTTGGCACATTGGAACGGTTATAAAATATAGGGTAATAAAACGAAAATTCTAAAAACTAGGAAAAATATTAAAAAAATAAGTGCAAACAAAAAAATCCTACAAAGGCAAAGTTATTATAATTTTTAAAGTATTTCTAGTGATACCTACATGTATTTTGGGTGCACTCGAATTGCGCGACCTGTGTTCACGGTGTGTCCAGGACCTAGGAGCTAACAGTCTAATTTACTTTCATCCTTACTAACTAACTTTCATCCTTTCTCTGCCAGTTCCATTCCTCACTTCCGTACATCGGGGTAGGTACCAGCACTCCATTGTGGACTGCTAGCTTCGCTTCTTTGGATATTTTTTTGTTAGCGCCAACTGCGTTCAGTCCTCCATTAATGGAGTTACCTGCATTTGCCCTTCTTTCAATATCTCTGTCAGCCTTCCTATCTTTCGAAAACATCATCTTTCGTTGTTTTAAAATTTTTGATTAATTTCACCAGAAATAAGAAGAAAAAATTGAGCAATTTGCGGGCACACGGACACGCCCAAAGCACAATTCTACCTTATATCTCTTCAGCGGTTTGGATCTATTAATCATTCCCGCCTAGTAGGTGCCTACAGATTACAGATGCGCGAGAGATTCTGGCTGAGCGTTCCACCGCGTGTAGATTGTCTAGAAAGAGCGCGGTTGACAAATGACGCATTGACGCATCCGGTCTGGTAATGTTTGCCGCAGCCTCCGATGGCGGCTGATGATGATGATGATAACGACGACGTCTCGGGCGTTCGGGATGGAACGAGTTCGAAAATCTCGCCATTCATACAACGAGTACCTACTTGTATTGATGTCGTAATGATGACGGTTGATATCTTTAACAGACGTGAAAATGACTGAAATAGTCATGGATATCTTCGTGAATACTGCTGATAACTCCTTTGTAACGTTTCACGCTTTCCCATATTCATACATAACAGAAAGGGATGTTACAACGGAGCTCTGTTTATTTATTAATATTGTGTTGTAAAGTTTTTCGTGAACACCTCACCGGGAGAACATGTGCTGAGGTGTTCACGTGTTTTAGAAAGTGTTGTATATGCATTGCTGCGTATTAGTCATTTTACTAGGAAAGAAACACAAATACTAATTTCGGTTGTTTTTGATGTGATGTGATGTGTTGTCAAGTGTTACTGCGTGAAATTATTCACGTTCAACGAACTTTTAACTTTCCAAATTGCAACTGATTGTGGAAACAATTATTCAGACTAGCGAATAAATGGGTACCAATTTAAAAATAATAATTAATCAGTAATTCAATATTATTTGAAATTCGCATATCATTTACAATAGCGGTTTCAACAGCACGCCAATATAGCGATGTTTTAATTCATATTTCAGTAATTTAGTGTATAACCAACACCTCTGCCATCCATAGGTCACCCCAAGTGAATCTGGATATCTACGTTTATTAACTTAGCAAAGGTGCCCGGATTCATCGGGAGAGGTGTGTTCAAGGTGCGCTTGTCCATCAGTTGCGTGGCGTGCCAGAGCGTGAGAGGCTGTTTTGTGGACCTCTCCACAAGGTCTGTCTTGACCTATCGTCCTGTACCGCAGCGGGCTTCATTAATACGTTCATCACTCTGCCCATTCCTGCCCATCCCTCATACTGTTTTCCTTTCCAGAACTTCCTCTACTTTCTTTCCTTAAAAATACCCTGCACACAGCATACCTAAATATGACATGCCTCCTGTGTAGGGTAATGTAGAAAAAGTCATTTTTCGTTGGCGCCCCGTTATCAGTTTTTTTTTGTATCCAGTATTTCAGTTCCTTGTCTCTTTTATGAGTAGGAGTGAGATGTTACAAGTGAGCTTTCAGCATTTTTTGTAAGCTCTCACCCTTTTTCATAAACAGCCCACGTAACCGAAACAAATAATACAACACGGCAGGATTATGAACGTCTTTAACGCCAAGCTTTTGACGAAAAAAACATTTGAATGTTAAAGCCTTCTTAAGTTTTCTCACTCGTGAATAAATTAAAAGCGAACTATCCAACAGATTTCAAGAGTTCAGCGGAAATTTAAATCCGGCAACAGTAGTGATTTATTCAATGTTCTATCAATAAAACAAGTTGCAAAATGGCGGGCTGTAGGCTGCGGATCCAAAGATATGCTGGGTCTGCTCAGTTTCAATGCTTTATATAATATATTATCAAAGCTACGGCGGAAGAGGTTTTTCATCACATTCGTAAATAAGAACATCCCGCGGTATATTCTTAACCAACGCTGAAATGTAAATAAGAAAATCATCAGCAGAACGCTGAAGATTTCACGACTCGATGAAATTTAAAAAAAACAACATTTTCAGCACTTATCCGAAGGTAGATGGTTTTGGAAGCTTTCATAGAGGGGTAGTCTCAACAAAAATAGAAACAGCGATGTGCCACGAACCATTATAAGTATTACACTGCACGCGCAAGAGTGTCGCCAACTTCGTTAAGCCATACTACTGCAAATCACATCTACACACACAGCGGCACATCGCCTTTGCTTCTACCTACAAACTAAAGGAATAACATTCATTAGTTACGCCGCGCCGCATTGATAGTCCGTCCAGTTTTTATTTTTTCATGTTACACGTCACCGCCTTTGTCCGTGCACTATACAGCGTAACGACAGGGGAACTATATCGCCACCCGGTTGGGCGGCGTTTTGAGGCGGGGTTATCTGCAGGAAGGGATTGTATGAAACAGGAAAAACAGATGCCGGGTAGCTCGTTCCACATGCGAGCCGACTTGCACAAAAACGATTCGAAGATATGACCCGTTCTCTTGAAGCCAACATCGACTGAACGTGTTCAGTTTGGTCTTAACTCGGCTACAGTCGGTACGCATTCATGCCATATCTCCCTTTGTTCCTATTACACTGGTTGAAATTTATTTTTTTAAGTGCATTCCCTTAAGCTTAGCTAATTTTTATATATGTATTTAGTATCCATAAACACAAAATGAAACAAAAATAAAATTTTTTAGGTCAGGTTTTTTTTAATTATTTAACAAAGTTTTTTTTTACATAATCCTTCCATAGTAACTTTCACAGGTACTTACTTAACAAAATTTCAAAACTAATTCAATTTATTTTTTTTGCTCCTGATTTGCGCTTGTGAGTATCTTGAGAGTTTCTCTGCAGGGTCCAGCAATAGTCTGCTAGCATAGATGGACTCCACTTTCCTTGGTATCGCTTTTCCATAGCCGCAATGTCCTGGTGAAATCGTTCGCCGTGCTCGTCACTGACATCTCCCATATTTTCGGGGAAAATTATTTTATATTTTCAAAATGACATTCGAGCCTAGTGTTGCCATATTGTAGAAAAATCAATGATAACTCACGAATAAATATGAATTAACACATTTTAGCAAAACGTAAAACCCATAAAAACCTGACTTGATAGAAAAAAACTAATCACATATCTGAAATCAGCGTAAAATTTCCTGTCAGATTTGGCTACTTTCGTTAAAGGGGCAAAAAATGTGTTGACCAGTGTTATGTATGGGAATAATGCCAGGGGTAGTGAATACCATGGGTAATCAAATTAATACAACGTACACTATTTAACGTCCTTGGGATATTGTCACCCTCTTACGACTTAAATGTATTTTAAGGGAAAAATGTTTTGTCTGTTTAAATGTTGTAATGCCAGAAGTTATCTACGTACTTACTTACTTATTTATGATCTATTACGTGTACAGTTTTAGTATTAAGTGGATTTCGGTTCAAAAACCCTGGAGTAGATAATTGTAAAAGAGCCTTAATTAGAGCAGTTAACTAACTGCCTTAGTCTGTTATTATTATTTGATTATAATAGATAGTTGGCAGTTCGTAGTTACCAATAAATTATGTTTTACGACTCCGAGGGCTGAAACTATAAATTCACGTTACGCATAAACGGTTTACGTAATGAAGGTAAAAACGTTTCAGTATACGAAAGTCGTATTAAAGTTGTTTTTTTTTACATATTTGCTATGTTTTATTTTCCCGGCATTTCCCCGAGGATGTATTCTACTGAATAATGTGTTGTAGGAATAGACAAAACACGATCTTCGTATGATTCGTGAATAAAAAAAAACAGATCTCTAGGTGGATTAAAAGTTTTCGTACAAAGTTTGAAACTTTTCTTATACTTTGCAATCGGATTCTTCATCCTTTGCAAAAAGCTAACATGTCTGGCAAAAAGATCCTTAAATCGTAGACATAAGAGATATATTTCAAATATCTTTCATTTTATTCGATTTCGTATGTCCTTCGAAATATGTTAATATTTAAACGAGAAGGATTCGCCTGTAAAATTTGACTCTCAGATATGATATTCCCTCGACACGCAGTTCTCCTTATCCACGAAGATCTTTTTATATAATTTTATGTCTTTCCTCGAGGAATTTTTTTCAGTAATTATGCCATATTTCTCTATGCATCCGAGCGTAATATGTGAAACTCTTTACGGGTTTTGTTATTGCATACAGGCAAATCATTTTAAAGAGGAGACGTTTATATATTAGTGTATAAGTATAGTTTAATACTTAATAGCTTTTCGCCCGCACTCTCCTCTAACCCCAACGATGCGTAGCGACGTATACCAATTCCGTAGAAATTTTTACTCAGGTTTGAAATTCCACAATGCTATATATATATATATATATATATTTAGAGATATATATTAGAGATTAAATTATTTTGTTATCCATCCAGTACACCAGTTCAAAAGCAAGGGCCTCTTTAAAATGATTTCCCTGTATGTAGAGAGAAGTAAAATCTGGCCGCCCAAATAAGTTACCTACTTTATTGTGAAACAGGGCGGATGAACGCTCGGAGGAAAACAATTACCCTTCGTTACCTCTACATAAACCGGAATAGGTTTTCCTGCTTGTTGCGAGGACTAATAATTTAATTTCCAATTTATATGTGCGTATTTACGATTTTATCTCAGGGACATTTACGTCAGGGGCTTCGTTAGCGCGACGACTCTGTTATATTTTGTCGGAAAGATCAAACGTACAATTGAATAAGTTGATTGTTTCCCCTAGAGGCATTTACGAGCTCCTTCAAACATGTATTTTTACCAATATAAAATAAATTTTTCTTGTATGATCTGCAAGGTATATTTAGTATTTTTTGTAATGGCTGTTTTGCCTTCCGAAAGCACTGTCAAGCTGTCAGTTTAATGACTGCAGTTCTACACCTTAAATAAAAACCCAAAATGAAAACGTTTCCGACATCCCATTGCAAAATTAGGTTATCGTTTTATGAAAATATTACTTACAATGTGAAAGCTCGTACTTCGTTTTTGAGCTTTTACAGCGCAATTGGTTGGTTTAGCGGCTGAGAGAATATAGGCCAGCTTTGTACCTAAAATTTAAACCTTCGTGGAATTTGCTTAAATAGATTTAGTCCTGAATTTCAACAAATTGCATTTCTGCCATAGACTAAATTTCTGCACAAAATGTAAAGTCATATATTATCTCTACACGGCTAGTAGCTTTTCAGGAGAATCACTTCAAATTTTGTACATGTTTAATGTTATTTTTTTATTAAATCATGCAATTATAACAAAAAAGCTTTTTTCGTAAATAAGTAATATAAGTTTAGTATTTTTGTATGTATTTCCATTAAAATTGAATAGTATGGTTCGGCTTTACTAGAAAACCTGCTTGATTCACTATTTTACAAGATACCTAACCTAGACCAAATACGACTACATCAATGCTGCCTAAATATAAATTATGGTGTTATAGTAATACATTTATGTTTTAAATCTTCCAAATTATTTTCTTGCACTGGGCACCGTGTCCTGTTTTAACTCGACCGTCTGGCATTTCGTCTACAATTTTGTTTGTGCGTTCCGTTTCCGTTTTTGAAAATCCGCTGCATCCACTTTATTATTCAAGCAAGCATTACTTTCCCAAGATGGCTAACTTTTACTAGATGGCTAACATTGAATGGATGGCTAGCTTTGACTAGGTGGCTAACTTTGACTAGATGGCTAACTTTGACTAGATGGCTAACTTTGACTAGTTGACTTTATTATTCAAGCAAGCCTTACTTTCCTTAGATTGCTAACTTTGACTAGATGGCTAACATTGACTGGATGACTAACTTTGACTAGGTGGCTAAATTTGACTAGATAGCTAACTTTGATTAGGTGACTAACTTTGACTAGATGACTATCTTGTCTAGTTCTGACTTTGATTATGGAACAGTAAAGATACTTTGGTCAAATGTGAAATCGTAGTGTTTATTTGAATTTTTTGTTCGCATTTTTTAAAATATTATTGTACCTACCAACTCAAATATATGTACCTATTTACAAATCTCATGATTTCAGAGGAAATTTTGGTTTTCATTTATCAAATGGAAATATACTTTCTTGGACGCGATGGCTATTGTTCACAGAACTACTAGTTATTTATACACGAGTATGTAACTATTAAAATGAAAAGAGTTGGTTTAGGTACACCAGTACGTAACTCCTAAAATGATAACGGTAGGTTTAGGTACACGAGTATGTAACTCCTCAAATGAAAATGGTAGGTTTAGGTATTCGAATTCACGTACAAAAATTCTTCAATTTATGCTCGCAGCTTTTCGGGCGTATCGGAAAATGCGAATCAATTGGATTAAACATTTACGCCGAGGCTTGTTCAATTCATCGCGTTTAGTTTCACTCGTTCGCACCGAGTTCAGCTGAAAATTCATCTCGTCGCTCGATTTTACAGCCCTTCTCTCTGTGCGCTGCAGCTAGCACCCACTGTCCCACTCCGATAAATTGCAGCCGGTTAATGCGGAAGAAGTATATTGGCATTTGGCTACAGAACTAGATGGCTAGAATTGGTTGCATATCCGACTTCGACGTTTCTCGGACAGTCGGGGTGCTATTGAGCGCAACTTCGGGATCTAATTTAAACCCGTATCGACTGCCGGCCGTCGAACGATTCGTTAATTGGTATGTCCGTGACGCGTGATCACAACTTCGGTCCGCACTTTACCCGGGACAAACGAACCCGACAGTAAACTCATTAATCAGGCGAGAGATGTCGAGACTTGATCCTATTTGTTCTTGAGATTTGTTGAGGTCGAAATCAACCGGACTCGAGGAATTTAAAGGGAATCTTTTTCGGTGAGCCCCGATTCTTTCGACAATCTTGATTTATTATTCTAGATACTGTTATATTCAATTGACCCTCGTGTTAAAAGAATAGATACATAAATACGGCATTAACGGCACAACACAAAAAAACTACGTTTTACAAATTATTCAATTGTTATTACACACAGGAAATCTTGAGGTTATCTTTCGAGAGCTTTACGGAGAGGAGTTTTACGATGGAAGAATCACAAAAGCCTAGGAATTTTCCACCTCCGAGCTTTTTAAAACAAAAGCGAACCGTTTTCTAACCAACCGTCACTCCAGGGTGGGCAGAGAGGATGGACCGCCAAACAACTCAGTCTTGGCACGCGCTCTTGCTTCATTTCAATTCGTAATACATACCCTTCTGTTATTCTGACTCTTGATATGGCGCCACTCAATTATTTGGTTCACTTGAACTTGTCTTCCTCGCTCGTCCCCGACTTGTTCTACCATTCACATTTGCATCATATATTCTCAATACACTCCTTTCTTTATTTATCCGCTCTACATACTCAAACAGTCAAAGCGTCCCTTTCTTAATCACACTTATTACGGTTACATACGGTTAAGAATTCATCTTCCCCTAAATGATCGCAAAATAATATGATTGGTGCTCTCTGCAGCTCGTAGAGTGCATCTCGTAATGGATGCGATTGAATTAAATTATTCCATTTCCCGGCGGCCATGAAGCCTTGCTGATATTTTCTGAAGCGGAGCAGTTTAAATATGCGATTTACCCTAGCTTTTTCACAATGGAAATTGCCTAGCGAAAGCTGTATGTATAATGGCGTGGCTTTTAAAGCTTCTTTCAAAACATTTTTGCTGTCATGACTTTATGAATGGATTTTGGAAGTCATTTATTTCTCCGCGAAAATATCGATATAGATAGTCAATGGCGAATAAATTGCCACCATTTTGAAAAATGGATTTTCTTTTATTTTGGCTGAGTGAGTGCAAACGACCCCGGAAACCTCTTCTACCTGGAGATAATTACATTTTGCTCGGAGAAACTCAATATACCATTTTATTATAAAATTTGACAAATTAACAGAGTAAATAATCAATTGATTCGGCAGCGATGCGCGGTTGTAATAAATCTGAAATAATACGGAAGACGTCGAAGAGGAAGAACAATTATTTCGCTAAAGCAAATATATTTTAATTTTCCTTCATTTATTTTTAAATCTTTCAAGCTTCCAGTCATCTTGGATTCACCTCAGGCCTTAGATTTTTCCCCCTGCCCTAAAAAGTCCATCAAAAATAATTAATTCTTTTGATTAATTACTCCAATTCTTCAGAATTTTACGGCCACTCTTATCAATTCGTTATTAATATTGTTCAGGACACGAAGATTAATCAGCATTACTTCATAAAATGTTTGAATAACAAAGAAATCCCGAATCCTCGAAGCAATCTTCATTCATTAGAAATAAATTATAAGCTTTTAATATATTTTTTTTCTTCAGTTGACGTTTTATTTTCTGACAGTTACGGGTCGAGAAATGAGTCAAAACAGCCCCTGCCCTGGATGAACTTAATTTCTAAATCAAATACACTCGAATCATTTTATAATCTGTTGCAATCAAAGCTTTTCTTTTATGCATTCAACCTTTGATGTTCGGAGCAGTAAATTACTCATTCAAATATCTTATGTGAATCGATTCCCTGCTTTATGGGGTATCTGTTTCTTTTATTACGTATCTTTGTGTCACAACTGCTGTATCAATTATGTTACACATTTGCATGTAGAGCGCAGTATCTGGAGCTACGTGACGCAATCCTGGGGAATATTCCTATAAAACGGTCCTCTGCTTAGTGTCCCCGCCTCCGTGTAATATTTCCTATAAATTGCTCGCGTTTCGAATATTTTCGTGCATAAAATTAGACGAATTTAATGAGGTCTCCCGCTCCGTTATAAATTTCCCAAAATAACTTATTTTATAGCCTGTCTATAGCTTACTGAATTCTGCTTTGGTATTTTAACTCGGTTGGACTATTTGATATAATCCATACACCCGGCATTATATTATTATAGAAATTTTAAAAACTAACATCGCTATGATTTATGTCTGCTCTAAAATTATGATGTTCGACAGATCATTATTTAAATTCTTGCCAAAATTAGTAATGGTGCGTTTTGAATGTAAATAAACTTGGCTTTAATGATCTCAGAACGAAAGCCTCGCTATTCTCTTTCGCTCTTTGCGAATGAAATATGATATCACTACACAAACTTAATTATATCAATTTGAATCGGTTTCAAACTCGACTGTACGAAACTCATGGATATTATTTAATGGTCTCTTACACAATTAGCGCTATACCAAACATGTTTCAATAAAATTCCGAACTTCTAATGAAAGCCCTGGCCCTTACAGAGAACCAATTCTTATTCATGTAATTTAATTATCAGAACACCCGCACATCTACGTAAAGGGTAGAAGATAGAAAACCCTTCCCCTCTACGGAAAGCTCAAGTATTTTAAATTATATTCGAAAGCTTTCTTTTTTGTTAAATGCTTTTAATATTGTAATAACATGGCTTTTATGTAGAATTTTAAGCTTGAACGCCGAAACCAAGACTTGAATTTATGAATTGTTTAAAAGGTTTCACTCTTAATAAAGCTTTACAATCTAGGACGCCGGTTTCCCTGAAAAGCGATTTTCGCTGTGGATCAAATTAATTTTATTATTAATTCCCGGAACCACTAATGCCAGTTATTTATTCAAATTTATGAATCTTCTTTCTTAATTTATATTATTTGCGTTTCAACCTCTTATTGTTAATGTCAGATTTATTCAGCAATAATATTATTGTTGTAGATATAATGTTGTTATAACCGGTTCAGCGTTCAATTTTCCCTCTAGTCAACTTTTCGCACAGTCTTTATCGAGTCCATCATCAAGGCACATGACTTCAAAGCTTTCTGAAAGTATTCCTACGAAAGCTCAATATGATATGACCGATAATCTACCAACAATTGTCCAGTCTGGCTCTGTACCCTCTGGTTAGAAAAGAGCGGTTATTCACCCTATTCCAAAGAAGGGTGACCGCTCCAACCCATAGCGATCACATTAATTCTATCCAAGGTGATGGAACGTGTGATCAACGACAAACTGCTTACATACATCGAGAAGAATAAAATTATTAACGACCAATGCATGTTTGGGGCGGTGCCTAGTGAAATTGTCGGTCGTGAAATTTCAACGGTTATTTACCGTCTGCGCTTTTAGTTTTCTACGTCATACTTTTCGTTATGCACATAAAAAATAAGACAAGATGCCTTATTTTATAGTAAAAAAATACGGAAAAATTGGTGAAGATATACCGCTCGTAGCTCCTTTGTAACCTCTCTTTTTGTTAGTTGTATCGTTTACGAGAAAAAGTGCAGAGGTTACAAAGTAGTTAGCTATCAGCCTACTAGACTTCGCCTGAATTTTAAATTGAGAACTCTCGGTGGGTAGCAGCTCCGCAATTGGGGTGTATTTATATTTTTTACAAAAGTAGAAAACAATGTGACCTTACTGTGGTACCCCGTTCTAAGGTCACATTGTGCATGGTTTAAATAATAATATTTGGCTAATTTATATAGCGCCGTTTTCGTGATAAATCGCCTCAAGTGCGCTGTATAAATATATTTGTTAAATAATAAATGCAGCTGGCTTATAACTAGGATTCGCAATAACTAGTGACTTACATCTAAGACCTATTTCTAGTGACTTGCGACTTATATTTAAAAATACATCAATCAATTATACATATTTTTGTTCATGAATTATAAATTAAGTCAGGTTTTTGCAAGTATGTTAATTTTTTTAAGTAAGTGTTTGTAAGTATATTAAAATATTACAATAGGAAAATTATAATGTATTATCTAGAAGAAAAACATGAGCGTTAAGGCGAAGCTCAATGCCAAATAACTATTTTGATAAATCTTTATGTGTACCAAAAAATATGCTTTAGATAAATTGAAGGTTTTCCTATCGTTTTGCTTGAGTAGAATACAAATAAAAAATATAAATATATACTAATAAATTTTTTTTATAGAGATGTATGAACGCATAAGGGAAAGGCTTTTTAAAAATACAGTATTATAACTAAGATTATCTGTGACAGTTTCACTTGATTACCTTTTTGGCTTTCTTATAAAATTATTTCCAAAATAAATAAAAACCAGTTTTGTGCTTGAAATCGAACGTTTCTAGACTCCGTTTGTGAAGCGATTTTAATGCCTATTACCTACATTATACGGTATACCAAGAATATACACATTTTTGGCTTGTAGCTTCCTCTTAAGCAATAAATCAAGATTGTATAAATCAAAACTAGGTCAGAAAAAAAACTAAAGATTTTTCGTTTATTTTGTAAGTAGTAGTTCATAATTTATAAACTCCATAAATATATCCACATCAAAATGTATAAAGCAACATTATTTTTTGTCTTATAATGCTCATGAATGAATATTGCAAGCAAAGTGTGAATTGTCAAGCGATTTTAATGCATATTACCTTTAATATAAGGTATACCAAGAATATACACATTTTAGGCTTGTGGCTTCCTCTTTACTTCTTTTGAAGTTGCTTATTTTCTTTATAGTTTTTGTTGCAAGAGGGAGGATATTAAATAATTTTATAGAGTGTTGCATATTTCTTTGTCGGAAAGGTGGAATGTACGTTATTATAAAAATCTTGTGGATCGACCCGAGTTTGTATTTGCTAATTTGTACTGGATTTTGAATGCGTACGTGAAAATATCATTATAATTGTTTCGTAGACTGCAAAATTGCCTTCGTATTCGTATATTCAATAAAGTTAGTTAGGACATAATTAAGCCCCTCAATAAATCCAACTAACCTCATATTCTCTGTTTGCAGCACATGGTACAAACGGGCATGGCCCCGTTCCCCGCGGCGGCCGCCCAGTTCGCCGCCCAGAACGGCGAGGCTGCGCCCCTGGCCATCAAGGCAGCCGCCACCGCCGAGCCGGCCTCGGGCGCCCCGCCCTGCAAGGAGGGGCCCCCGGCGGCCGCGCAGCCCCCCGCGCAGCCGCCCTTCTCGCCTCCGCCCATGCAGCCGCCCAATGGCATTGAGCAACAAACCGTTAGCATCGTAAGTCACTTATCATCTTGGTGCTTAACAATTCCATTTCTATTTTTTTTTAATTTGGGATTATAAGGGGATATTTCACCATACTCTTGATAATCATTATCCATAGGATAACGTAATATTTTCGATTTATTTATTTTTAAAGTACGAGTTACTATTCGTTATTCGAACATACATGACTTACGCACACGTTACTGTTAAAAATGTGACTGCGTGACCATTTCCTAATAAAATATTAGTCATTCAGAATATATCTGTAGGTGGTCTTGTTCCAATAAATACGATGGACGAGATGCAACAATATTATCATTTTTAAGAACACGTGTTCAGTCATCGTAATAATAAATTTCTCTTTTACTAAAAGTTTAATAGGAAAACTGTCAACTCATTCGTTAAGGACCTGCAGTCCGGTTTTAACCGAATCACGAATACTTTGAAGAGATTCTTAATAAATTAGCAATATTTTATATGAGTAAGTTTTCTCCGTGTAAGCTGTTAGTTTCCGTTATTCTATTTGTTTTAAATATTAGAGAGAAACATTCACAAAGCATTTTCCAGTAAATTCAGTAATAAGGAATTTAAATGTCTTAAGCTTCGCGGCTTAGTGGGTGCAAACTTTCTCGTTGGCCTAAAGGGCAAGGGTTTAACCGCAATAGACCCTATTTTAAAAGTACCAGGCGCTTAGAATAATCAGTAAATGTAAATGCTGGCATTTGTCATTGAGAGTGTTCATTTATCTAAGTCTATAATATAATTATTAGTACAATTCCGTTGATAATAAATACAACAGTGGTTATTTCTGAGTCTAGGACGTTGTACGTTGTTAAAGGTTACATGTCAATTTAATTCGTATTTCAAAGGAAATTATCACCTAGTCTAATGTGTCAGCCTCTATCTGAATTTGTCTTAACGCAAACCTGCGATTATCTTTATAAATAACTAGCTGAAGTATAACCGGAGTAAAGTTTGAGTTCTAGGGTACCTGGGAACTGGGTGCATTTTTAAGGTTACAATAATATTATCGTAACAATTGAAAAACTTACTTTTTTAAAGTATTTGTTTAATATGTGTATTAAAAGTGCGTCGTGAACGTTTTTTGCTTATAAGCTAAATAATATTGTTCGAATGTTAGGTATATTGCTGAAATCGACCAGTTAATTCTGGCTGTTTTCTGGTAAATATGTTTTGTTTTCGCTCGGTATATCGGCTGATTTAAAGCTAGGCTTGGTTAGAATGTCAAGCTTAGCGCGGCTTAGAACATAATCCGTAAATAGGTCGGAAGCCTGGATATCAGTAATGTAACACGTGTAGTCTTTAATTTTAATGGAGGAATGTGCTTAATTTTTCTATGTAAAACCAAATTACTGTCTACGTGAGTGGTATATCTACTGTCATCGGAAGATCGAGAGCTTACAAAATGTTAAATGTTTTCGGCGGGATTAATTTTCGAGTTGATTTTTTATAAAGTTCGCCACTTGAATCAGCATGGTGCTAATTGAACTTTAAATAGTATTTGTTTGCTGGAGCCATGAGAATATGATGAACAAACCGCTGAATACACGTCAGAACGTTGAAAAATGCCTGTTATAATAAATAACCTTACCAGACTATTTGTCTATTTCAGATTGATTATTAATCAATAACATCAACATACCTCATCGTTAGAATATAATAGTTCATAATGATACGATCAGGCATTTTACGTGTGTTTCGGTGAGATACAAGCACGTAATTAATCATGTAAACATCATATTTGACATTTGTTACTGCTAGCGCCTCGACGTCTAGAATAGCAACTATTCTGCGGCTTACCAAGGCTTAAGCGGCCGATTTAGCCCGCTTAAATTTGAGTTAAGAATGTGGCACATAGCGAGGATATGGTCCGACTGAAATACTGGGCATATCTCCATTACTACTACAAGTTGGTGAACAAATTGAGTCTCTTGGCCTGGGATAATCACCAAGGCCAATCTTACAGAGTATATATTTGCATACGTAATCTAGAATACAATTCACACGTTGCTTGCAATATTCATTCATGTGCAATATATGACAAAAAATAATGTTTGATTTATACATTTTGATGTGGATATATTTATGGAGTTTATAAATTATGAATATTCTTGTATATTCTTGGTATACCTTATAATGTAGGTAATAGGCATTAAAATAGCTTGAAAAACGGAGTCTAGAAACGTTCGACTTCAAGCACAAAACTGGTTTTTATTTATTTTGTAAATAATTTTATAAGAAATCAAAAAAGTTAATCAAGTGAAACTATCACAGATAATCTTAGCTATAATACTGTATTTTTGTCTGTATTAAGTTGTTTCCTTTACGCGTTCATACATTTCTATTGGAAATTTTTTTTAAAGTAGTTTACATTTATATTTTTTATTGAGTAATTTTTTTTTTTATTTGTAAACGATAAGAAAACCTTCAATTTATCTAAAGCATATTTTTTGGTATTCATAATGTTCACCAATTCATTATAAAGATTAATCAAAATAGTGATTTAGCATTAATGCACCACATTGTGTAACATTTGGAATCGGACAGCAAACAATGACACTCCTTATGTAGATGGCGATAAGGTTAAAATTCAAGCTTAACGCCAGCCGCCTGTTTTGATTTATGCAAGAAAAAAAACACCGCCAAAAAGCGTGTTTTATTTTATTTTGCCAGTTCAGCCACAAATATTTAAATGTTTTACGATAATTTTCCCGTAACCGAACCAAAAAAGGGTTCTTAAGTAAAAGATTTTGAACTTTAAAGCAGTTTTTATACTTTTTTTTTGGGCTTATACAAATACTTGATCAAAAGAGTATGCACTCGATTGTTTCAAAGGCCAAGATGTGTTCTTCTTGCAGTATTTAATGAAAGCATTTAAAATATTTATAAGCGATGAATTTTTCAAACAAAATATTTTTGATACATTTTACGGTACGAACGGCAGAAAGTTTTTAGCGAGGAAAGAAGAAATTTTTTAATGAGGTGTTTCTAAAAGTAACTCTCCTATAAAGTGTCCTCTGGATTTCTCTGGCTTTTCAAGATATGTTATCCACGAGAGAAATAATAATTATGATCAGTGAATATTTTATACTGCTGAAAAAAAATAACGCGATTTATTTCAATGTAGAATGTGTAAGCACAATTTAACCCCTCCGACTTTTCGCGAACTTGAAGCTAAAATGTCTTTACCGAAATGTCAATTTCACGAAAACATTTATAAATGAAACATTACTGAACGGAGCCGAATAGTAAAAACTGTTTTAGAAAGGTTACAAAATAGGCTTTCAAATTGTTGTATCATAAATAAATATTAACATTTGTAAATATTTAAATTTAGAATGGAAACATGAAAAAATTGTAAAAATGACTCACCTGTAATGTTTTATGTAAAAACGATACTAAAATCACGGATAATGTAAAAAAAAACACTTATTTCATCGTACAAATGTACAATAAACAATTCTGTCACTTCACTTTTTGACCATTTCATACAAAATATATTTTTAAAAAAATAATTAAAACTGGGATATGTGGGAGGCGGGTTTTACGATTTGGCGGGTAAAATTTGCTTCCACTGAGTAGGTCTTTTTACGGGTTTCTATGGATAACTTTGAATAGAGATGTGAAGCTTCATTCAATACGAATATTCTACTTTTTGTTTTAGGGATGTCACTAGAAGAATAACGGAGTTATGACGATTTTTGTGGAAACACACGCGTTGACGTGTAAACACGCTTATTGTACTTGACTGTTATCGTTATTTTATCGTGTATATCTGCTTACGTTGCTGACCGGTTAATATGAGATGCCTCGTTTGTTTTCTGAATAGTTTGTAGAATTTCATTTTAAAGTTTACAATTGTGACGTAAATAGATAATAACACTAAATCAATGTATTACTGCGTATATATCATAATATATCACAGTATGGGTAAGAAATATTTTGCGGTAGTGCTAAACCAAAGATATTAGAAGAACGAGATATGCTATGTTGTCCGCCGGACCGTAGGCGGAGTACTAACTAATTAGGGTACTTTGAACGGTATCGGGACGTGTACGCACAGAAATCTGTTCTATGTATTAGTGCGGATACCTTAGCGATGCCTTAGCGTAAGCGAAGGTGTGCAGTAGTATTGGTGAACAAAACCGGCGACACTCGGCAAAGCAATTCCACACAGTATGAACTGCTGGTAGCACATCTCGTTCTTCTAATATCTTTGTGCTAAACTGACAAAGCGAGATGCGTGGGAACGTTGCAATTCCAACGTATGTATAATTGATCGAGCTCGATTAATATTGCTTAACTTCTCTCGCTGTTAGCGTCAGTGGTGATTGGCAACTATTTTATTCTTAAAGAAAGCAAACTATTTTAAAGAAAGGCAACTATTTTATTTAATATTTTTGCTAAGGATGTTTTTTTAAGTTTTCATGTGTTTGGAAATCCTGATTATGTAATTACGTAGAATTTCAAGAAATTTCAAATTCTTAACTTTATATTAATTTAGATAAGCCGTTTTTTATAACTAGTGCATTGAAATGTTTGATTCGTTTATGTGGAGCCGCACCAGAGTCCCAACTGCTCCCAACCGTTTGGACTCAGTGAGACTATGGCATCCCCAGTACGGGTATGTTGTGAGGCCGATGGTAGTGGGGTGGGGTAGGGATGGGGTAAGAGGAAGGTGGGGAAGTACCTGACTATTTAGATGTGGTTACCAAACACGACCAAAGCCATTTAAATCAACGTTTCAATTCTGAATGGTGGTCGCGATACTGAGAGTATTTTCCACTCGGTAAATCAATATATATTATATTATTTTAAATGAGTAAATTGTGAAAAAACACAAATGCGTTTATATTGAGGAACAGTTTTCTTCCCTACATACGATTACTATACGATTTTTTTATGAGAATACCACAAAAGAGTCCAATCTACTATGAGACTACGGTATCGCCAATTGGGGTATGTCGAGAGACTGCGATAGGGGGGGGGGTATCGTGAGACGAAGGTTTCGGAAGTACTGTCCATTACGGTCTAAACGTGTTTCAAATTCTTCCTAAGCCTCCAAAAATCTATTTATATTATATTTTTCTGTTTAGAGAGCCTTAGGCTGTAGACCTTTGTCCCGTTTAAGTATTTGATGTCAACTAGAAGGAAAATAAAGGTTTTTTATTATTCAAATGCTACCCATCAACTTCCCTTCCTTTTAAAGCTGTGTTTGAACATTAAAATTTATGTGAAATTCTCGATTTCGTGCAGGCCATCCCTTAAAATCATTTTCTGGTTCGCCTGCGTTTTAATTAAAAGCTCGACTACTTTCAGTGGCTTTACCTCGCCGAGAGACCAGTGGCGCTTCACTCAAGTGGCTGCATCGATCCCATCGACTTTGTTCAATATTTAGCCCCCAGTTCTTTATTTTAAATTGAAAACTCACCTAGTCAGCTTATGGAGAATTAGGGAAGAAATATTAGCGGTTTTCCTTGCGAACCGCGCGACACAAATTCTCAATTTTCCGCCAAATTTCGCGCGCTGAAAGCAATTTTCTATTTAGGGTGGTTTTTATCGCCTTTTTATTATAAATATTCATATTAGTCAAACGATTAAACGCGATAAGTCGTGGCATTGAATGAAACCGCCATGTATTAAAATGTGTTGAAGTGGAATATATTTTCTGACAACCGACCTGCTTGTCGATATTTTCTTACTCCTAAAGATTAAAATATTTGATATTATGTTTTATGTTATTTGAATTTTGGGTTATTGCCTCCTCGAAGCCTATATCATTGCATTGTCATCAGGACATTTATTATTTAGACATAAATGGTGCATTGTTACAAATTTGAACGGGGATATATTTATTTACATGATTATAGTACCTACTACGTATGTCGTTACAATATTTAATTTTGTCTGAAATAAGAATGCTATTCAACTAATGTTAACTATTGTATCTTAAGTAATAATATTAATAAGAATGAAGAAATTGTACGGAGAGAAGTACAGAAAAATTTAGGAGCGTTTTCACAAAATTCTATATCTCAAAATTTCTATATCTCAAAAAATATCGTTACAGTTTTAATGAATAATAACTCCTGATTAATATTTCATGACAATCTTTAAATGTAAATTCAATTAACTGTTATACATGTTGAAAAATAAGAAAACTCGATTCATTTTTTAAAGAAGTCGAAAATTGCAATTTTTGACAAAGGAGAATTAACTTAAGTATTTGAAAAACAAAAAGTTTTCACGAAGCGAAACGTCAGTACATTTAGTTCTACCGTAAAATTTTTAATAAACGCAAAAAACGATGTTTGCTTTATCTTTCAAATTACCTAATTCTAAAAAAATAAAAATACAAAACCTACCGATGATACGTTCATACAAAAATTCATAAGTAATACTTAAACAAAAAGTTTATTTTTTATGTAATTGGTGGCCCAATCAGATAATAAATGAAATAAGATAATAATGGCTATTTTATATTATTTACCTACTTAGTTATTTGACTTTTGTATAGTTGTGTAGATGTTTCACTTTGTGAAAAATTATCATTTTCCATTACACGTAAAGCAGTTAAATATGTTGTTTTTTGAAAATCTGAATCAGCCATTATGTAACCCCCACATAGAGAACAAGAATCAAAAAATAAGAAAAAAAAACCGTTTTGGGTGGATTTATATTTGTGAAAAATCTCCTCAATTATAACAAAATAATTATAATGTGCTAACGAATTGTAACTGACTATTCATGTAGTTTTATTTTAATTTATTTTAGACATATCTGTGGAGTAGGTAGTGTAAAATGTAGACGTGTATGTTTATTTGTGTGACAATGACATCTCGTGTACTTAACCCTTGCTAATGAGGACTCGTTATTGCGCAACATTCTAGGAATACGTTACAAAGCAAGTACCCTAGTGGTAACCCCTGAGCTCTTATTAGATAATAACCGTATCAAGGAGATTGTTGACGGGTATCTATCAAGCGCTTGTTATTTGTGTTCTAGCTAACACATAATAATGCAGCCCGATACATAAGTTCCTTCGTCGTCCTTGTTTTAATAGTAAAAGATAACCTATAGCATCATAATGACATCCAGTGGCGTGCATTGCTCTATGACCGAAGGTAGGATGTGTGCTTTTATGTCGATTTAAAAATAATTCTAACTAGTCACATTTGTTTTAATAACTTAGTTATGAATATAATATATGCATACGTATTTGAAACCCTTCGGCGTATAATAAAGTACTAGGAAATACTTATAAAACATAATCAATAACTGATAAAACGATAGAAAATGGTTTTAAAACATGTTCATTAATAATAGGTAATATTTTTCTCGACCGAAAGCGGCTCCTTGAAAGTCATTTTTCATTTTGTTAGCCGTTAACTTAACCTCGCGGTAGTTTTGAAAACTAAAAAACTGTCAATTTATGAAAAGGGTAACATCTTTAGTGAATGGATAACATTATATCCCTAATTTCAAACGAACATTTTCTAATTAAGTACTAACAAGTATAATACTTACTATTTCACAGCTTTTACTGCAGGCAGTATTGATATGTGTGGCATTGCGTCAGCTAAATTTAAGAAGTGAAATAATGTATCGTCAAATGTAGTATAAATCAGGTGGCAAAGAAAAGTATGAATTTGTCAAATAGAAACAATTTATCAATGTAGAACGATTGTGAAATAAAAAGTTTCACAAATTTAAGGAAAAATATATAATATATATATATATATATTGATCAAAGATTTGTCGCAGTATTTTCTTTCTTTTTTATTTTCGTTTCTTTCATTTTTCTTAGGTAGACACAGATTTTCAGCCTTTATAGAATGCACGCTACTGATAACATCGCATAAGTTCTACGGTAGATTAACTTCGACGGTTAGTTGAGCCGTGGTTTACAGGCTGTGTAATCTGGGTTTTGAGCCTGAAGCCTGATAAACTGGGTTTTCTAGTTTACATTGACCCGCCACTAGACAGTAAACTTCGAACTCCGCGATAGAAGTTTCCTTGCTGATTTAATATAAACCTTGGCGTTCCTTTAATCTTCTGTTTCCGCGCTACCCGTCAGCATTCCTTAATCTAATTTCTGTCAAAACTAACTCTAATTAGGTAGGTAGAATTAGCGAAGCCACAAATCCAAAATTATCGAGTTCTGATTCAAATTCTGAAGTATGGCAGTGAGGTACCTACGACGGAACTGGCAGAGATGGGACGAAAGTGAACTGAATGCTGCAGAAATCTCGGCGTATGAGGATGTGCTGAAAGACAGATGTAAGAGTAATTAAATAGATGGTTTAACACATGAGAGGATTGACGTGCAAATAAGTATATATATAATAAGAGAATGTATGAGGATAGTCGAAGTGTGTGGAAGAAAGAATTGGGAATGCCCCAGAAAGACAAGTCACGCTCAAGGAAATCAAATATTTTAATTAAATCGTTTCAAGAGTCAGTATAACTTATAATCATGACAGAAGCATCCCTGTGGAGAAAAGACTTGATGTTTCGTTAGTTACGTATGTTTAATTCAAGTGTTTCTGCTTACAAGTCAAATTACGTTACGTCGAGTCCGACTTACCGCAAGATTACAAGGCTGAAGAAAAGCATCGGTCTTGCGACACAAGGCTCTGAAAGACATAATTACCCACGCAATTTCTTTCCCCTTGTCCGTCCGCTACGGTTTTAGCCATGACACATATATTATGTACCTAATAGGGCTACCTATCTCATTCCTCCCTTTTCTCGACTCTTATTCGATTAAGTAGGTAGAGGGGGATTTAAACGTAAACGCTAAATGGCCAATTGGATGAAGTAATTTACCTGAATAATGACAACCCCCTAAGGAACTCAGAAGTTCAAGAGTTTTGAGATTTTTAAGAGGGGCTTTCTTATCCTCTTGCGTTTTGTAAAGCTCCCTAGCAATGATGTAATTAACTTTCCGACGAACTTCGATGACTGTAGTAATTATTAGACCATGGATACTTTACTTTGTATTTGATTTTTTTGGCAAAACTAGCGAGAGTCAAGTGCAGACACAACTTTACAAATTTATAATCTGTTTTGTATAATGTGAATCTGCAACAGTTATCGCAAAGTATCACGTATAGTTTAAATTTCTCAAGACTAATTATTATTGAATTATATTGTTTTTGTGTCCTTTGGAGGCATTGTGTTGTGCTTCCTCCGTCTTGAGCTTACGTTTCATAGAGCCTTGCAGTGTCAAACATCAGGGTAAGAGAGCCCGTGGAACGATGGCATCCCCAATTTAAGACATTTTCTTGAGGCAAAGGAGATGGAGTATAGGAAGGTTGAGAAGTACTTGAAAGATTTCGTCACTGAACGCTGCTGAAGCCATTTCAAGCAATTGGTTCTGAATGGAGGTTTTTCATCGATACTATCCTCCACTCTTAAGCGATGTGCAGATGTTTAGAAAAATGTTGATTTAAGAAGGAGCGCTACACGAGACTAATTAATTCCCTTAAGCGAAAACAACAAAAAAACTGATGACATATACGAAATACATCTTTCAGTTTTAAATTTAAAACTAGCACAATAATTTTATTTATAGACCTTTTTGTATTTGAGATTCAATTAGTATCGCTATCGTAAAGTAACTCTTTATGAGAGCAGGCGTCATGGCGTTTTTTTGTTACTTTCCCGTGACAAGTTCCTTCTTTCTTCTGGGCGTAATAATAATTCGATGATTTAAAGCGCTGTTTTCGTAAAAAATCACCTCAAGGGCCCTGTAGAATTTATTAGTTCCTAGCCTCTATCTAATTTTATTATTTACGAACGGATTCGGAGAAACATACTTATTATTTACATACAGACACAGAAAACATACTTACCTGGCTGGTCACTTCCGTAAATTCAGTAAAGTTTCGTTTCCTTATTCGTAATACATGATATCGCGACCTTACAATGTCTAAAAAGCGGTTAACTTCAAATAAGTCCCCTGAAAGCGCTTGTGTTGTTATAAAAGCGCTGTATTTTTGTGTTTCTCGTATTTTACTACAATTTCTTTGATTTACTTGAAGTATGATACATTACCATGGATAAATGAATCTTTTCATAATATATTTTTGTTAATATATTTTGACTACATGTAAGAAATAACACTACAGTAAATTTATTGTTTCCTATTTATTCGCCATTACCCTTTGCTTTGTACTGTTATGACAATGACCTACAATATTTTTTTCATGACCTTCCCCTTTGTACTCACTTTAACCTACTGTATTCCTTTTTTATATACCTAAACCTAAAACCTACTGTATTCCTTATTTTATATACTATAATTGTAGAAGAGTTTGTTTCCCTATTTTAAAAATACTGGATAATAATGATGATTTCCCATCCGAATTCAAATACTCCTATAATCTTTATTTGTTCTTCTTTTAAAACCATAGTTACTTAAAATATATATAATCTGTTTTGTGTATATATGGCGTTACTGAAGTCGCAATTGTTTATGTGCTTATTGTTTCTTATTTTGGAACCGTTAATGGTGGAATTCCATGAGACTAAAATTGAAAGACTTTTTTATTAACCACCAGTATGAAGGTTCCCGTTGTAAGGTGAAACCAGTCTGGTCAAGAATAAACAAGTGGAAAAAGTTTTGTTTTGTTTGAAAAAGTCACATTTACGAGGAAGATATAAGATAAGATGTTTGAAGCAATTTTACAGGAGAGCAAAAACAGAGTTTTCAATACGATTTTATTAAATGCATTATTTTATAATAAAAAATAAAAATTATAAAGGACATCCAGAAGACAAACTAATTAAAAAAATTTAGTTAATTTTATAATATGCATATTTTATTAAAAATAGTTACGTTTTGGAAATAAATTAATAGCAGTTTTTTTTTTTTTAATTAATGCAATTTTTAACACTCGTTTTTTTAAGGTAGGCACAGCTTTTTAGACTTTATGAACTGTGTATATATGTATATATATATACCTACCACGTACCGTGTGAGAAAAACCTGTAATAAAATATTGGTATCAGAATCTACAGATTAATTTCTTTGAACTTGCATGATTGTTAAAAAGCTCTTGGGTATAAAAAAATATTTAATTAATGATATATATTTGAATATGTTTCCCCCATTTTACTATGATTTTGTTGATTTTATGCTTTTGTTACGACCGCCTTTGAAACCCATGTGATATGTATTTCCCATGGAGACTGGTGCGTTGCAGCAAACCGAGCCAGAGGCCGGCGGCTCGCTGCTGGGCGCCGGGGGGGCGGTGCCCGAGGGGGCGCTGCTGGTTGGGGCGCAGGCGCCGGGCGCCCCCTTGCAGCTGGAGAAGGTTGGCGCCCTGGGGCAGCCCAAGCGGCTGCACGTCTCAAACATACCCTTCCGCTTCAGGGATCCTGACCTTAGGACCATGTTCGGTGTAAGTATATTTTTGTGGGTTTCATGACAAAACAGAACAATGACAAAAGAGAAAAATTATAAAACAGAACAACGACAAGAAGAACAATGACAAAACAGAACAGTGACAAAACATTGAATGAAAGTGATGAAAATCTAACCTACTCTATTATTTTATCATGTTCTGTTTTTCACAGTTTATCTTTATATTTATCCGGTTACCACTTTGGTGCATTTCTTCCTCATAAAAATGAATCTTTTTGTTGGCCTAGTTGTTTGAACCCTTGTCACATTTTATATTATCCCCATTTTGTTTTTTTTTTTACTTAACGCTGATAGTTTCAAATAATATGACGACAGTTCAAACTTGGCCTGTGGTGCCTAAAATATATTGTGTTTCAGATCGACATTCTTATCTATCCTAGATACATTTACCTATAAATTCATATTATATCATGGTTTTTATTTATTTATTTTTTATTTTTTTATTTATTTATTATATAAGTACATTTTTGTTTATTTGTTACAATATATGATCAAATATTTCAAGACCCCTCTTCCATAGAACAGAATTTATTTTTATTAATTTATTTTTCCCACTGAAATTCCGTTTTTGATTCTATAATACAACTACATTCTTTATTCAATATATTTTTTTAAATAATATACATGGTTAAATTCAACCTTGTCATTCTTTCATGTTATAAATATATTTTTTAAATGTTAAACATGAATAACACTAGTGATTGTATTCTTTTCCAGCAATATGGCACAATCCTAGATGTTGAAATTATATTTAACGAAAGAGGATCCAAGGTAAGCATCATTCTATCTTATACATTATTTTTCAATTTGAAAATATCAAATTTAGACATTTCTTTATTGTTTAATTCCTGTTACTATTTATTCAGATTGCTTTGCATAAAAAATACTCTATTTCCATTTATTATTTATTAAAAAACATGAAAATGTTCAATATTAGTGTTAATAAATTAAGATTTACTGTTCATTAATCATCTGCGATAGGGTACAGAAATTCTGAATCTATGTGCCCTCGCTCGTTCATGAACATGTCTCAACGTGTGTACCTTCTTGCTCAATGCTTTTTTGTTAGTTCAATTTGCGAAGGGCCGTAATTCATGCTCGATGTTCGACAGAAATTCACGATTTGACTGAGCCCTTTTGTAGTATGTCTATGGCGTCTTGTGTCAAGCTGCTCGAGCGTATGGACGCAACGACGAGCATGGTTCCAAGTCAACATGTTCGATTGAGCCAAACCGTTGAGCGTGAATATATGTGATATAGTTTAACTTTTTTATATTGTGAGAAGATAAAGAATTGTCTCTGATTATTAAAATCGGGTTTGAACCCCTTACAATACTCTAATCTGGCTACTGATTCTTAATTAAATTAATTGATTAAGTGTTTTATGCATTATTAATGAAAACAGGAATTTTTCAATAAGACACCACTTCTTGATTCTTAAATTATCATCACTATTTAACATTGCAAATGTTTCTTTTAAATTGACATCTTACCTTAACAGTTTCGTTTTCATTTCAATTATTGTAATATAATGTATTTTTCTAAAATTGAAATATATAAATATACTTCAGTTGTAAATAATATTATAGAGACGCCAACTTATTATTTGATTTGAAATTACTTTTAATAAGAAACATATGCATTGTTTTTACCAAAAGCTTTTATTTTTAATAAATTATGTACAAGGTTGTGCAAAATATTTTGGTGGTTAGAGAGATAAATTTTATATTAAATTTCCTGTTAATACATTAACATATCGTAACAAAATTAATTTAATTTTAATTTTTTGAAAGATATATCTGATGTCTAGCCGCCATTGTAAATTGTGCAATTTCTCCATTTGTTTAAGAAAGGAAGTCATGTTCTTTAGATGAATTTTCGTGGTATATTCTTTCAATATTATTAAATTAATATTAATATCACAAATGTTTATCGAAGGGCATGCCCTTTCTTAAAAACTTGAGGTGTGATGGTTACGTAGCAAGCTTACAATTTCTATAAACCCCAATATACATTTAAATTTACTAATATCTTATTTTTAATAAATTTAGTGTAAATCAAGAATTATTGTAACTTTTTATATTTGTTGACCTTTTGAAGTTTTTAAAATATTCTTTATGAACGTTTCTAAAGTTGATATCTTTTAAAGTGAGTAAGTAAGTTGCCGTAACCACACACTCTTGAGTTAAGTTGCAATCTGACGTTGAATATTGACTTACGATACATGAGAATTAGGTATTCAGGATTTAAAGTAAACTCGCTGAGGTTATCACAACAGACTATAAAAGATTCCTAGTTCTTTCCGCTTAATATTGAACAGTATAGCAATGACTTTAAGTGTGATACTTATTCCTATTCACATTATATAACCTAATATTGCCTATTTTATCTTATAATTTCTTATTCTTAATAGTTTTCCGACCATTATCATATTGATTGGATTGTTTTGCTTAATGTTACCGCTTTCCTTGTGACATTTTGGTGGTCCACCTTTAGTAGTCCGTGCTCGTTTGATAATACAAATACCTTCAAATAGTTTTCAAATCTTCTACTTCTGATGTTTTCAGTAACACTGCTCCCAGTGTGAAATGCCTATATCATTCATTTATTCTATTCGAATCTGTATAATTTCGTCAATTAATCTCTTGCTCTATTTACATACGATCAACATAGTAAATCAATTGTAATACTGCAAACTTAATAGCCTTTATAGTGGTGAGCTCTTTAATTATATCCCTTGACAGTCTTATTATAACTTCATAAAATCTATTTGCGCTCACCAGAAATTCAATTGCCTTTTCCCCGACAATTGGATTTAACCTTTAACTGATGTAAATAGAAGTAACGCTAATTGAGGAAATTATATACGAGACAAGAATTTCTTTCTGTGACACCTGCATAGTATCAAGCAAAAACATTTCACATTTTGAAAATTTGTATTTACAATTGATTGGGGTTTTTGCACCTTAGACTTGAATGTTTTATTTTGGAACAGTCTCTGCCTTTTTGAATAGTTTCACTAAAGAAGACGACGTCTTCTAATTCTAATTCATTCACATGTAAATTATCCGAAAGGTATAATTTAGAGTAAAATTCCCTTCTGCCTTCACCTTGATTGATTAATTTGATATCCCTGTTGTCCTTTATTTGATACTAGGTATTAAATAAGTGAATTGCTCCTAGTTTTATAGACTTTATTTACATGATTCATTTACTGGAAGTAAAATAGGATGTGTGATAAAAGTGATTTATTTGGGTTAATATTCTTAGGATATTAATTTTAAAAAGTTGTGAAATGATTTTCGTTTACCTTATTTATTAAATGCATACTCATAGAAAATCCAGTAATTGATCACTTAATGCAACAATTAAAGTTTGATTGTATTTGATATCTCAGAAATTTAATGCTAATTTTTGGAGTTGTTTTTGCATCAAAATCTTTGATAGTTATTTAACTATTCTGGCATCCTCGACGCATGTCCGAGGATCTTCTTTGAGACTTGTGAACAGTGACAGTACTAAAATAATGTTAATACATATCTACCTACTATCTATCTATCTTGTGTAATGTGGCTCGACGTTTTCAGTGTAGTATATGTGACTCTGGCACCTAAATCTTGTACATAATTGAATGTGGCTTGGATCACAGCTTATGTAGTCTTATATCAGTTCTTGGCAAGTAATCTATTACATGATTTTACTTGCGTAATTAATACCTACATTCTGTTCATCTACATCAATATTATATATTTGGTAAAAGGAAGTGCTTATAATTTTATTGGTAATGCTATAATTAATCATCATCACTCTTTCTATAGTTAAATTAGCCGCTTAACACATTGTTATCAAGATATAGATTTTGCTAATAAACTATATGAATCGTGTAAGGTACAACATACCTGTTCTATTAATATGCCTTTCTCTCACACAGAATTAAACCCTTCACACTCTACTCTAGTCCAAGTTCATCAGTCATTAGTATTGTGGATGAAGATAAATGTTATTGATGTTCCATTGAATACTCCATGTTAGCCAAATAGGTGTTCTTGTTACTGTTACTGATAGATACACTTTCTCCCAGAGTCTACTTCTAATAGAATCTAATGATATCAGAGTGGCCCCCATAGTCAGGTTGTCTCTTTGGTCTGGTTGTTGTGTCCATTCATTGTTGATGACATCCTAGTCATGTGTAATACATGATGTATTCACATAGTAAAGTAGCAAACAAACAAACCCAGTAAACTCACAGCCAAGTCGGCTGATGTAAATGTGCAGTGGGGAAAGCAAGCACCTTGTTTATCATTTGTTTAATGTGTTTAGATCTCAAATGCTTATAAAATGTATCGTACGCTCAAAGTGCAATTTTTAAATACATGAAACCTCTCCGATACAATATGCGATGCATACATGTTAATTTTTGTTGCACGTTGTTTTTGAGCGACGCTGTTTTTAATGCATGTTTTGTCTGTCTTGCATGCAGGGATTCGGTTTTGTAACATTCGCAAATAGTGGTGATGCGGAGCGAGCACGAGAGAGACTTCACGGCACCGTGGTTGAGGGCAGAAAGATAGAGGTGTGCATGATCTCTATGATTTACCATCTGTGGTAGCACTTATTTAACTGTAACAAACAACTTCCTTTCCTTCCCTGACAAACAGCCAACCTACCTACCTTCCCACCTGCTCTGTAGACCTGTGATCACCATCGCTTACTCGGTATTCTACCTATCCTACTAATTTACTGATCTGAGCTCGATGCGACTACAGATAGCAGATTACCCCTCCCGCCCACCATCCGTACCCCGTACACATTATATTATCTATTGCCCGGTCACGATAACTCTCAATTTAAATATCTATCATGTTGAAAGCCTCACATGTAGATTGTGACTTTACTTATTAACGTGAATGCCCGCTCACTAAAGGTGACTTGGCATCCAAGTTCTACTTTTAATTTTCTTAAGTCAATTAAAACAAATCAACATTTGTGTTATCCCTTTACTCTCTAGACGGCCATATAAAGTGCCGGTCAAAAAAAGGTTGTGAGAGAGAGAGAGAGAGAGAGATTGTAGATCTTATACCACCGGAAGAATCGAGAGGTAAGAAGTTTTATTGTGAGCTCTCATGAAGTTAATTAATTCACCATGAGCCTTCTGCTTTAAACCCTTGCATTCCCCTTCGGGAAATACTTCAGTCAAATCATTCCTTTATTATCATTATCACTATTACTATCTAAGTATTCCTTTCTATTATTTACCCGTTGAAAGATCAGGTGAACTCTTATTTGCCGCTTTGTGTGATATTATATATTACACAAGAATCCGCGTTAAATATCTTCCCCTCATCTTTCAACTGATATTTGTGAAAAATATGCTATTCCAAAGGTTCCAAATAATAGCCAATGTCAAACTCAACTATAATTTCAGCGGAAAATAACCATTAATGTAGTCCTCACAAAGAATATAACTTATATTTTATTTTGAGCCTTTGGATACGCTTGACGAAAATGTATGGAAAACGTATTCAAATGTTTCTCCAATAAAGATCAATCACTTATAAAAATATTCACATTATTCTCTTCAAATTGAATTTTTGAATACATTACAATCTTGTAAATATATTTTTCATATTTCGAAAGCTTTACAATTGCTTTGTACAGATTTGTACCAAAAGTATTATGTTAGCAAATTGCAATTTAAACTTTCCACCGAGAATAACTGAATATTGTATGACTCTTTGATTTGTATACACATTTTCAATTACATTATGTTTACTTCTAAATCTGGGTTCGAGTCCCAGTTAACATAAACACCGATATACAAAGACACTTTGTGCCTATCAATTTAAATTACAAATTACAAACAATAGCAATTTATAAATCTTACAGTAAATGTTTTCTTTATAAAGTAAATTTTTCGTTTTTGTCATAATTTCATGTATGTTTTCTTTTTTTTGTGTAAATAGATACATTTTTGAACTGACATTTAAATATGGTAAAAATAAAAAAATAAAACATTGCAATTATGTTACTAAATCTAATTTTGTACACATTTATTATTCCAAGAGTAAAATTTTCACCATTTACAGTGAGTTTTTGAGTGAGAAATTTGATGGAATTAATTAAAAGCAATAATTTTTTTTCAATTATTATATTTTTTATCCTGTTTTTCCATTACCATTTCTCACACGCTCTTATCTTGTATTAGGTAAACAATGCTACAGCGAGAGTTCAAACCAAGAAGCCCACAACTGTCCCCAACGGTAAGAATTCATCTTTTGCAATACCTTTTTACAAGCTTCTGTTTTTATCTCATGTTGTTACAATATAATCTCTTCTACATACATTTCATTTGAATTCTTTACTTAATCTGTTCACAAAATCATACATTATTCATTTTTTAATTGAAATTTGTTTTGTTTGTTTTATTTTAATCAACAATTGGCTACAAGCATGATAAAAATTGAAAATTTACAAATTTATTTTGTAGTTAGATTCACTTTCATTTAGGTACTTGTTTACTCTCCTGACGCTACTTATTTTAACCAAAAATACTTCCAATACTGCTTATGCAATTGATTATACAATTATTATTATGTATATCAATTGCGTATACAGGACAACTGTTCCATGATGCAAAATATCAAAGGATTGATTTTTATACAAAAGACATTTACAAGCAAAAAAAAATCATGCCATATTTCTGAGACACCGGAATCTTTTAAAAACAGAACTGCTCTGAATGGTGTAGGTGACAAAACTACCAGTAAATCATTGAGGGGCAAGGAAGAAGCAAATGGATGACCCTATCAACCGTTCTTGTAATAGCTTTAGCCATGTTTGGTGACCAGATTTGAATAGCCAGGTACTTCGTCACCTTCCTCCTCCTATTCTCCTTCCCCTCCGCACTACCTTCAGCCTCACAACATACCCTAATAGGGGATGCCGTAGTATCACTGACACCAGATAGTTGAGAATAGTCCATTTTCTAGACAATTTGCATGTAGTTTAAAAATTCCTATGGTACATATTCCTATGTGAACTTTATTAACTTGTGTAATGTGTCTCTTCTCTCAAATGTCTTTCTATGTTTTGCATCAAGCACAAAGTCTCCGTGCGTATTGACTACAATATTATTAAAGTTCTAATCAGTGACGTCTCAGAAATGACAATTACCATTTATTATTTAACAATTATGTTTAACCTAATTTAAGTGCATTATTTTATTTGTACGCATTACTATCACACAACGCTATTTGTAACATACTTTTAATATTTTTTACCTCAACGCCATTATGTATGTTACGAGAGATATTCTGTGACATGTATTTCTGCTTTGTTTCACTGTAAGAGATGTTACTATAGCTAGCATTGTTTATTTTCTATATTCAGTATTACTGACTAGGAACGGAACAGTCTCTACATTGGGTGAGAGAGCCGTTTTATTCTAGACATAATCATTGATGTTGATTGTTGTATGTACATTGCATATATCGAGTAGACATGTCGTTGAATGCTAACCTGTGCTTACATATTCTTTCAAATGTCCCACTCTCTATTTGAATTTGTGCTAGTAATGTTATTTGATTTGTTTATTATTCCAGTAATTATTATTGTTCACAGCCATCGCTATCATATGCATAATTGTGTACCTTAAATGCTGCTTTCTTTATAAATGTTTTTTTTAATTCACTCTGAATGACGTCTTTCACGTTTGGCCGAGTTTTTATAGCTCAATTCCCCGAGTACGCTTTCTTAGTCTGTGTAGAGACTTAGTTATGCTAAATGTATTTTTTTTCTTTTAGAATGCTCCATGTTTTATATTTTATTTGATGGAACATAATCCTTGGTTTCTTTTCCCCGAGCTTTGGCAAACGGAGAGTGGGTTGCTTTCAATGGACATCACACAAGTGTTAATTAATAACTTATAAAATAAATGGTATTTTCTATTGTTTTGTTGCAGTGTGCGTGCAATGGCCCGAAGGTATGTGACCTTAAATATCATATTATTTAATTATTCGCTAGTAAGTTGGTTATGGAACTAGGCATATTGGATTGAAATATTGATGGCATGTTAAACTTTTGAGTGATTCTGCCATGAATGCAAGTAAATATTGTTTCACAGTAAAAGCTATAAATATATTAATGTTATCAGAAAAAGAGTATTTTCAATGGCAATCTATCGTATTGACTAAAATTCTTCTGGAATCAAATTTAGCGCTTCCTGTTATTCCTAGTTCGGATGTGAACATTTTTATCTGATTGACATTTTGATTTTCTAGTTTTGTGAAAATAATTTTTGAATAGAAGAATTATTATATACACACTGCAAGCCAACTACATAATATAAGTTTGAACAGTGAACATAATATAATGTACAAACCATAAATATATAGTTAATGGTACTGTCATGATCACTAGTTCTTCATAATCTGTATTGATAGTTCCTTGTTAGTCACTTTCTAATATTTTGTTAATGGAAGTAAAGCTTCCTTTGTTGAAACATCTTTGAGTGCAAGAAATATTTCTTATTATATTTACCAAATACCATTTCTAGAATTAGTTATATCCATTTATTTATTATTCAGGCTGTTTATGTGTAAATCATACAAGATGATTAGTTTTGCGAATGAAATTTTCCCTTAGTGTTTTGAATGAATATTGTAATCGAACTGACAATAACTTCTCACAGAATCAGGAACCCAAAATAAAGTGGAAACTGACATAAAACAATCTACAGTTAAACACCTGTGTAAGGTTTCGACATATATATAAACTTTTCACTATTAAAAAGTTTTTCTTGTCCCTTAAAAACCCTATATTCGTAACTGTATTACGAAATAACACAAGTTAATTTGTGTTGCCGTGATTGAATGTCACTGTTGGTGCTTATTCTGGGTTCCAGATTCGTCAGAAGCTGAAGGTGTCTGCGTGTACATGTGTGTGTCGTAGCCACAAGTATGGCCCGCAAGCAGGCAGGCCGTCCTAACGTTTAGGCGTGTTTGTTTGTGTTGTTCAGCACCGCGAGTGAATGTGTGTGTTGGTTGTGTCAGTAGGACTGAGGGTGTCGGGCGTGAGTTGGCCCTGGCTGGCGCCCCCGGCCCCTGCGCCGAGCCCGTCGCTGGTGCTCACCCCCCGCCACGCTGCCCAGCGCCGGAGGTACCCCTGAGTCCCCCTATATATATATATATATACTCGTACTACTGATTGTCTCCCGTAGTTTTCTCCTGATACACCTCAGTATAATGTATTGTCATTCGGGATTGCACAAGTTTTTCCTGTGTAATGTTGTTTCATGTTGGTCATCTTACTAATCTAATAATGCCTTTTTTTAGATTTACACTGCAAGACGTGATTTAAACGCGATAACGGGCCTGAATTGATGTTTTTTTTTGTTGTAAACGAACTCCCTAAAGAGATAAACCGATAGAAGTGTGCTCTGGGCATATCCGGGTGCCCAATGTTGCATAATTTTTATTTCTGGCGAAATTGGACAAATACTTTCATATATCGAAATATTTTCTCTTGTAGAAAATCATTTTCATTGGCCTGTCTGGGAACTAGTAGTCAAAAAGTCTCACTTAAATTGGCGACATCAGTTTTCTTTCAAATCGGTATAGATCACACTTGTAGGGATTATCTGTTAAGTGAATGAAGTATTACTTAGCTCATCGCTGAACTAGTGTAAATGACTAAGTAGCGCCTGATGGGCCCAGTTATCGCTTTTAACACCGTCTTGGGTTTGTTCTCAATAATCATCTAATAGCTTTGTGTGCACGACTCGGCGGAGACTAGCATTTTAAATATTTTCATGTTTATATATTTTTTTACATACATACTTTACACACTCATCCGTATAATTTGAGCATGAGACAATTAATAGGTGAAGGGCCGACGATGCGTGATGCTTTCTCTGTATAAAGTTAAACCCGAATGCGGTCGTCCGAGTGGTGCAATGAAGCGAGAATGTGTTTGCATTGAGTGTGTGTGTGTTGCGCATGTAGCTGCGGCACTAAGGGGCGTAGCGATACAGAGGGGTAGGCATTTGCCTCTGGCGCGAGCCGCCGCCATGCAGCACTACCAGCCCGCCGCGCCCGCTCCCCCGCCCGCCCCTGCCCCCACGCCCGTGTCCGCCGCCACCGCCATGGCGCACGCCTTCGCTCGCCAGCAGCAGTCGCCGCTCTCCGCCGCCTTGCAGTATGCTCCGTAAGTATCCGCGCACCGTACCACATACACCTCCCTACACTCAAACACTCAGCTTGGGTGTTTAGGTGTTTTACACAAATTCAAATGTAAAATTTTCACCAAATGGACAATCAGGATCATTTTACTTTTAAAAAGTCCCCGTTCAACACCGATTCTAGAAAATAAAACTTTGAAATATCAGTATTTAACTGAAGAATTCTCAGGAAAACATTAACAAATTTCAAAATTCTCTTTATATGGCCACCTGATTCTGCTGTTGAAAGTTCAGACTTTCTCCACTGTGGCTACTATATATTAACCAACATTTTACCCCATCAAAGAAAAATTAATCTTCTCCAAAAGTTAGCCCTCACTAATTAGTTTGCAAATGGCATTATGATTAAGTTCAGCCAACATGATTGGTTAGTAATTATTATTTACATTTTACAATAATATTATAAAATATAGAATCTTTATTGTTCTTCAACATTGTTGGATTACATATCAGATAATAGAAATAAGACAGATCTAACTATGCTCCACTCAAAATTACTACTATGTTTTTAAAAAAATGCCTCATCAATAAATACATACATTTAATAATCAATTAAAAATGTTTTTGAAATACTTACATATTTTATTAAAGTAAAGTTTTTTTTCTCTGTGCATAATGAAGCCAATGAAAAAATAAATTAAAGAATAATGAATAACTTTTTAAAATTTCCATTCATATTAATATGAAATATTGAGGAAAGGTGAATTCTTCATCATATTTTAATAATATTTATAAAATAAATATAACAATAATATAACTAAATGTAATAAAATTAAATAATAATAGAATGAATTGTTTTGGCTAAAATTTATAAAAGTGTATATTTTATGTGCATTTCAATGACTTTTTAGAATGATATATCTATGTAGTCTTGTTATTGTCTCATAAAATTAATTAATTCATAATTCAAACGTTGCTCATGTATGAAAACGATAAACATTAAAAAAATGTCTGAACGAAATAAACAATAGGAACGGGTGGCATTTTCTCATTAAAAAATAGGGTTAAATACTACCTCAAGGCAGAGTTACTAGCCGGGGAGGCTGACGGATTTCGAGGTGTCAAGTGATAAGTCAGTGCTGTGCTATAATAGAGCAACGACAGTTTGCAAATAGCTGCAATTCTTGTTGATACTCGTTGTTACTGCTGATTTGTATATTGTTTTACCGCAAGCATATAAATAAACAGAGTGATTAGACTATTTTAAACTGTGAAGTTTAGTTGACTTTGTAATTTTACTGTTGCGCCCAGACCTTTACTCATATACATAAAATCTTCAGACGGGAAGCATAAATGATTTAATATAAATGAATGTTTCATTGTTTGTCCTTCTTACACGTCGAAATGGAGCGACCGATGGATGTGATTCTTTGCATAGGGATGGTTGGAGGACTAGGAAGTGACATAGGTTACTTTTCATTCCGGAAAAACATTTCATTCCCATGGGAAAATTCTTTGCACTGCAATTTCTCCCTAATACCACGCGAGCGAAGCTAGTTACTTAAGAAAATCAAAAAATAAATCATTTGTGTGTATTTACACATGAAATATTATTCCTTGGCTTTTCCTAGTATTTGCAGAGTAATTTAAACACTTTCTCACGGGTGACAGTTTAGTATTAAAACTACGAAATCGAAAGCACTACAATTGACATACTTTTTGCTTGCCATTTAGAGATTTCTACAGCGTGTCTATATATATTGTAACGTCATTGGTGTTTTATATTTTGTTCTACATTCATACATCACTAATACAATTTACACAATTTTACTTGCCTATAAAAGGTCAACTTTTCCCCATTTCCAAGGAAACTGAAAAGTGGCAAAAACTCTGCACACTTTTTATTTTATATACATAAATGACAATATTTTACGCCAATAAAAAGTAATCCTGGCATTCAGTAAACATTTTGAAGTTTACATTAATATTGTTTTTTCGTTGCGTATGACAGAAGGCAAGTTTGAAATGTAGTAAGCATAGTGAAGCGAATCAAAGAGTTTTTCAATGAAGAGTTCATACCCATTTAGCTTCAACCAAATAGATTTCACAACATGCATGAAAAACGAACATTATGATTTTTTAATGAATATGCAAATGCTTTGAAAGTCTCCGATAGAACGCTAAATAATCAGCAATAGTTTTTTTTTTAAATATTTTCTTTGATTTCATGTAAATACCATGAAAGTAATAATATTGCCTTGTTGCATTCAAGTTTCGGCATGCATTGAGAATGCAAACTATTGTGTACCTAGATCTAATAAATGTCCATCACTAATTTATTGTTGTTTTGAGTGATGAATTTAACGGTTTTTTTTATTAATGCTTTTAATTTAATTTAATGCATATTTGATGGATGTATATTATTTGGTTTATACTGCAGTTATGTTTGTGTAATATAGAATACTGCATACAACTTTTTAAACACCTTTATCATAAAATAAATCTATATCAATGATTCTTGATTATGGATGATTATTGTCAAACTGTCGGTAAATCATCATCTATGAATTTATTCCTGCATTCAAACATTACTTTTTCTTGTGAGTGATCTATTTTAAATATATATATCTTTTAATTTTTCAATTATTTAAGTGACATCTATGATTCCATTATGAAGCTAAAAATCTTGAAACTTATTGGTGGGTTTTTGATGCATTTGTGATTTTTCTGCCCACAGCATGTTCTATGACCCCTTCTTTGCGGCTGCAGCGGCTGACCCAAATTACAGACTACAGGTAACATTTACAGTTTAATACGTTTATATGTAGCTTTATAATAGCGTACTATTCTTCATTGTTTGATTCCATAGATTCGTAAGGAGGTCAACTACGGCCACTTACATTCTCATAAAAGATTCAACAAACTGTAATATTACATATTTATAATTTTTTTCTCATTTAAGTACTAAATTGTTGTTTAAATTTTTTGGAAATTACTAGCTTTGTGATGGAACATTATTCGTAATTGAAACACTGTAACTTTGAATAGGTAGGTACATACATTTATTTGCTATCTTTACTAATTAGATTCTTATACACTGGTTCAATGTTGGTATGGTAAAGCCGGCCTTAATCCTGCTTTAAGGGCGTTTTAACCATACAAACGCCATGGTAATAGATATGATTAGTGTTTTTCACACCCAAAAATATGATTGTGATTGATTTTCAGGGTTTTATACCGTGTTTATCAGGGCTGATGTGTAATGTGTATTACGTAGCAATGTGTAATCTCGATAAGTTTTTCACTGTTCCAACCTTAGACAGCGCGTTATACAGGGTTTTCCAATAAGAGGTGTTATTTTGATATTCAATCGTAAAAGATCAATGGTTTCCTTGCTTGTGTGGCACGTAGAGCCGTCTTGTTGGAAGTAAACGTTGTCCAGATCAATACCATCCAATTCCGGCCATAAAAAATCATTAATCATCTCTCGATAGCGCAATCCATTCACCGTAACTGTTGCTCCAGCCTCATTTTCGAAAAAGTAAGGTCCAATGACTCCGCCGGGCCATAGACCGCACCAAACAGTCACACGTTGAGAATAGAGAGGCTTTTCAACAATAACTCTTAGGTTTTCCGAGCCCCAGATGCGACAATTTTGCTTGTTGACGAAGCCACCGAGGTGGAAATGGGCCTCATCATTCAAGATGTTTTGCATTTGATTCACTCAAGTGAATTTTTAATAATTTCAATGCGTTGTTGAAGCGTGTATCGTTCCATTTTTATTAATGGCGTAGTTTCTACTTGTCAAATGTCAAAAAATGGCAGCTTCAAAAGTAACATCTACCGAAATAGCGGGCTATTCAAAATAACACCTCTTATTGGAAAACCCTGTATTTACACCGCGTATGTAAGTAAGGGGGTATACCTGTAATGTGATTTACTCAAAGTTAGTGTTTCATTGAATGATTTTTAAAGCTTATTTGAAGTGTGAAAACTTCTGTCTTTTTCAATTCATATCAGTTTGTTGAATATTTTATTGAAACACCTATGAATAGCATCCATTGGCGTTAACTCACAAAATACTTATGTAACAACTATCAACCATCATACCACACAACACAGCACACGATAATTTAAGGTAAAATGCCTTTAATAATATTTTTATCATAGTTTTATGTTATTTAAAAATTTATTCTGTTATGGTCAAGCCATTATTAATCAGATAGCAAAATGATAACACGGGTTGAGAAATTCACCCTTAAAAGCACACACAATACAAATTTGCTTAAGCTTTTATCAATGAAAGATTAATTTTCAAAATGATGATAGTAAATTAATAACACTGTAATTTATCTAAATCACAACATGCAATGTACACAACATGATTATTTAGTATTTGACATACATAATATAATTATATACATACAATTTTCCAATTGCATTCAATTGCAGGTTTGTTGTTGAACATTCCAATTGGCCCACAGACATGCAAGAACTTTATTCGTATTTCAATCAAATTTACTTAAAAGGAAGTTCAGTAATTATAGTAAATTTGCAACAGATATGAATGTATTCTCGTTATTGTTTGTCAGGCCTTCCACAATGTGAGGTTAAGTTACTTATTGTGTTAAGTTGTTAACGAGCCCCTTAGGAGGTCTGTTTTCCCATTATGTTAAAGCGTATATCATTTTTTGGAGCATAATAATTCTTGTTGCAGGCCAGCAAACCCGTCGTGGAGGTAACGCCATCCCTAAGATTTGTTTGCTAATGCTTTCATTTTGAATCATGCTTTCTTACCTGTAGATATTGTGCCGAGGTTATGTGTTGATACGAGTAATGTAAATGCGTTGTTCCGCATACATATAGCTACCTACTGTATTGGCAACGCACACCTTTATTCACTTCCATTTGAGGTTCTGTTGGATCTTTTTGTGGGGTTTTTCCTGTTAATATATTTTCATTGATTATGTGCTTCTTTGTGACTCGGTGGTACACCATTTTCTATTGTGACTAAACTGGTTGTTTGTCTTTGTTTTACACTCGGATGCATCGATACACCGGCACATCTGATCTCTTGAGACAAAAACATGTAGTGTCTCCGGCAGTGGCGTGCACTGACTTTTTTCCAATCTTCGCTATTTTCCAGAACAAAAAGTTTTAGTTGTTATTTTTATTATTATTCAAAACAAATTATTCTTTTTCTCATTAATTTTTGTTTAGAAGTAAACCTAATATAGAATTTTCTTCAGGTCGCCGGCTTTTCTTTTAATTTTCATCCCATAAAAATATATATATATATTGAAAAAAAAAATTCTTTTCTGGTATAAAAATAACATCCGTAAAGTTTTTATTCTGGAAAATGGCGAAAATTGGAATTAAAGTCACTACAAGTTATTGCTTCATAGTATAGTCTCTTGTAGATTTACGAGTATTACTAACCTTTTAATATTTACCCACTTTATTGAAATATCCAAAAATCAGCAAATCATCATGTATGTAGGTTTGAGAGTATAATATTAATAAATCTATTCTATTATTCAATTTGGATATGACAACAATGGGCGTTGAAGTATAATCTATCTAATCTGAAACGGTATTATATTAATACCTCTAATTCTTTTTGATACTTCAAACTACCTTTAAAAAAACTTAGTTAAAATACCGAAAAAAAAAAGAACATAAAATTGACACTGTAAAATTATATCTGAACACCTAGTATGAAGGTAAAATTAGTTACCAATAATTATGGTACATATTTTTGATAGATAGAATCACGGTTAAGATTGTGTTTGGTTGTTTTCCTACAGGAATCACTGTTTGAATTTAAATATCCACTTAATGTAAGATCTTCTTTGGACAAATATTATTCTAATGCATGCAGTATTTATTGAAAATCGGGAAATTTATTGCTTTATTCATTACAAGTGTTTGAAATTTTTTAATTATGGATCAGCATGCCTAGACCGTCACAATAACAGTAATTTCTTTGAAACTTGCCTATGGAAGTCGACAAGCTTACTTTCAGACCATGTTGTTTGTAATCTTTATGTCGAATTGTGCTGTGAACTCGAAAGAAGATTAAATAAACATTTCTTGAATAAACCTGAAAACGTGTGACCCTGTGAGTATTATATTGTCAATAATTACATATTTTAAGTGTGCGCAAGATTGTGTGTATGTTTTTTTTTACACCTTTCAATGTGACTAGATTTGTGTGTTTTTGTTCTAAGGGAACGAACTCTTTAAAAGCAGGATGCCAGCTTCTAGAATTTTTTTCTGTAATCCAAATAACCCTAGGCCTACCTTCACATTAAGATGGCTGCTAATATTACACGTCACTATGCAACTGTTGCATGCATGTGGGTATTTTCTCTGCCGTGAAAAGGTTTGATTAAACGACTAATCCTCTAAAGGGCGGTGCTACACTTAAATTAAGTAATACAAATTTAAAGAGTACAATGAAACGTGATGAGGTTCTTCAAGGAACCGAAAACCTCTTCATTATAATAAGTGGACAAAAATTGATTCGGCGAAGCGTTAATGATTGTACATTATTCCACTGGATTTCTGTCACCGTAAAGAAGGCAACCTGCTTTTTATGCAATCTTACCCTAAAATGCATTACATTATAATTTTAAGCTAATCATTATACATATTGGATGTTGGAGCCATCCACTTCACAGATGACAGACCTCGACTCTTGTTAAATCTACATTTAACCAATCAAAATTTATAATTTAATCCGAAACTAAATTTTGTTATTCGCATGCATCTTAAAATTTTATTCAATTATATAATTTATTTTTAAACATTAATTATAATAAAATAAATAATAGTGAAAAAATATTGGTCTACAGTTTAAAATTGTTTAAAAATTTCAGCATAAACGTGCAACCAAAACTTTTCAAAACTTTTAACCTCAAAATTTCTTCTACACGAAGATGGTGTTTGTATTAAGTTCTTCATTCATATGACACTGTCCTCTTGTCATGACTATTAAATTACAGGATTATTAGGTGCAATTATAAGACTATTGTAACTAAAGTAAACAATATATTTCAAAATTAATGTCAAATAAAATACATATCGTCAGATTTCTATGAAAACTTTTGTATCCATTTTATTTAAATCTTCAACAAATCGCGTAACATTTCTTGTTTTTAATTTTTTTTACCGTTGGTTGATTTATGGTAGATATTAATTATATCTCCGAATTATAAATGACTTCTATGTTTTATCTCATCTAACTTGTAAAGTTTTTATTTTTATTTTCTTCCACCAGGGAGTGATGTTTTTAGCTGTCTTTGGTTACCATATCTGAATAGCTAAGTACTTTCCAACCATCTTCTGCACTTCCTTTCAACCTCATATAGTACCTCAAATTGGAGATAGTCCCACTGGCTTCTTGCAGATATCATAGGACGAGATAAAGAAATTTTTCATACTCAGCTGGCGATATCATCACTATTTCTAAATTGAACAATATCTTATGATAGTAAACTACTGTATTTATATTGTACTGGCCTTACAATAGCACAAGATTCAAGAATGGATGAGGGTATATCAACAACGATCTGACGGGTGAGTGTTGTATTGTGCATTGCAGGTGGCGGCAGCCGCTTCGCCCCTGCTGAAGGCCCCGCTGGGTGCTACCCCCGCCGGGCTGACGGCGGCCTCCTACTCCACAGCAGCCAGGGCTGCGTATACCACGGCGCAACCCCTTGCTGGATACGCAGTGCCAGGGTACGTTGGGTAACAAAAACAACATTTATTTTATCTCTGTAGCAATTTTCAGAAGTGTTTTTTAATTTATTTTTTATTAATCATAAATAGATGTTACATACAGATAATATTTTTTTGCATAAACCACCTAACCAGGCTGAGCCTGTTCCGATGTGGCAGAAATTTAATCTAATTTTTATATCTAAACCTCTGGAAAACTGTTTGTGCACCAGTGACAAGAATTTTTTCCCCGCCGAAAAACCGTTTGTACGTTGATGGCATTGGAATTTCGCCCTAGCTGGAATGTTATAATATGCGATTTAAACCTGCATGCCATGAGAAAGTACATACATTTTTTTTATCAGAATTGCTTGCGCTTGAAACACAGTTCATTTTTGATTTCACTTTTTATCTCCCTCAAAAAGGGTTTGGTGTTCCAAAGGTTAAAGCAGATGAGATGAAAGAAGGAAATGAAAAAAATATATAAAAAATGCTTGGTCCAGATATTAGCAACACAACATGCATTGAACACAGGTTGAAACATCAACATAATATGTGAATTGCGCTAACAAGACCAATAACCACACCTACTGCTATATTTTAGAGAATTTATGTACATTAGGGTGTGTCAATTTTTTCAACTTATGAATTCATATACGCATTATATTTCAAAAGTGCGTCTTGATTCTATAATTCGGCCCTAGCAATGTCGAAAAACTAACATTGACAGTTAGTTTATTCTACCGACATTGTTTAATTATCGATGTGGTCGTGCTAGGCCCCCAGAGGGTAGTTAATCTTTTCTGGTTCCACACTCTACTTACTCATCAATACATGCATTCATTGTTGTAAAAACTTTTAACACCACTGGAAGACATAAAATTTATGTAGTTATGTTTCTTATTTTTTTATTGTTTATGTGATTCCAGGTACGGTCGGGAGTATGCTGACCCCTACCTTAGCCATGGGATAGGACCTGTTGCAGGCTACGGGGTAATTTATCACAGAACTTTCTCATATTCCCCTGTATTTGTACATCTTTACATATTAAGCAATATTAATTTCAACCTGCCCCATGTAAAGTTTTCCCATGAAAACTTGAATGACATACAGTGAATTCTTAATCGATCGTTCCCTGAATAATCGCTTTCCCGCATTTGTCGTTTATTTCTTCCAGTCCCGAATTAATTTCATACAAAACTAATTTCATACAAAACTAATTTCATACAAAAATAGATGCAATGCATTGATCGTTCCTCTATGTATTGTTTTACCGCATTGATTGTTTAAAGAGATCCCTGAGGCGTATGTGTGGTAAAACCATGTATGATCGTGTGAGGAATGTGGAGATCCGCAAAGAGTGCAAGGCTGATGTAAGCGTAATGAGTAAGATCGAGAAAGGGACTCTTAGATGGTTTGGGTATGTAGAGCGAATGAGCGAAGAAAGGAGTGTAAGGAGAATATACGATGCAAATGTGAATGGTAGCAGAAGTCGGGGACCCCCGAGAAAGACATGGCACGACCAAGTGAATCAGATACTTGAGTCGGGCCATGTCAAGAGTCAGAATAATAGAAGAGTATATATGAGACGATGTATGAATGTGAATGAGGCAAGGAGTGTGTGCCAAGAACGAGTTGTTTGGCGGTCCGTCCTCTCTGCCTACCCATGCGGAGAAACGGCGGGATGGTTAGTTAGTTAGTTTGTTTAAAGCACGCACTGTACCAAATATTTACCTCGATCAATCGTTTTTCAAAAGGTGAACACACAAACCATATTTTGTAGCTAAATGTTTGGTTTCAATTAACAACTCATAACGAGTAATCCAAACGGTACTCATAAACAATGAGTGTTACATTTTAAATTTCTGATATTAATCATTAGTTGTCGTTATGTCTTGCGGCGTCAAACACGGCGGTGCACGGGTGCAATCTTTTTACTGGGAAACTTTGAAAACTAGAAAGATGCATTGATTTAAAAGGGCGAGTCCTGCCACAACAATAAAGGGTCGAAAGAGAGGATCTCCGTGTTGTTTTGCATCAACAATGATGGAACTGACCCCTCGCACATTGGCAAATCGCTGAAGCCTATGTAGGAGTTTTAATTATATGAAAACTCGAATGACTATGAACATTTAAAATTGGTTTTTAACGGACCTTAATGCGGCAATGGGCATTAAACAACAAAATATTTTATTAACTGTGCAGCTCACCCAAGTGATACGACATTTGTGTGAATGTATCATTTTTCTATATCCCTGCATCCATTGTTTTCCCACATTCACCATTTTTTTTTCAAAAAACGATAGGTAGAGATTTCGCTGTGTGTAATTGTATGATTTTTATAAATTATTTTTTTAATTAACCTCATGGAGGTCACATGGTGATTAATTTTTGGGGTATTATGCCGTGTTGTGCTACCTCCTTTTTTAGCCAATGTTTCGGACAGCATTACAGTGTTCATCATCAGAGTAGATGTATATTGTGTAATGAAGATTTTGGTGAAGTGTGTGCTTATGTATGTATGACGATGGACACTCTAATGCTTTCCGAAACATTGGTTAAAGTAGGAGGTAAAAATAAATCACTACAATACATTTGGTGGTTAAAATCTCAAATCATACAAAACTGAGGTCAAGTTTATTTAAATTATTTAATCCTTCTTCCATTTCAAATAGCCATTATTGTAATCAGTGTTCTGCTGGCTGCCCAGCAATCATGAATACTCTAGCGTTTTATACATGGTGTCCGGAAACTCGTAGTACAAGCGGGAAACTGGTGAATCTACATCACATTTGGAGTCGATTTTGTAGTATAATTTTTTTTGATTTGAGCTTTCGTTTTCGAGTAAATCGAGTCAGAAGTTGATTTTTTTTTTGATAAAATTCTTATAAATTATTACTGAAGATCAAAGTACCCAACTAATTAAAACTATTTAAAAATTTAAAAGTAAAACAAATAATGACGAAAAAATTTGAACCCTGAAATAGCCGAAAAATATATTTTTTTGGTTTTTTTTTTTTTTTATAAAAATGCTCAAATCAAAAAACTTTATGTTTATTTGGGTTCCCCGTGTGGTATACATTCTCCAGTTTCCGGCTTGTACTACGAGTTTCCGGACACCATGTATATTAATTTGTTTAAAAATGTGTGTATAATGTTGTAATGTATTGCGATTGTGTGATTTCAGGCTACAGTATACAGAAGCGGATACAACAGATTCACCCCTTATTGAAGACTTCCAAATATGCCAAAAAATATCAAAATCCATGACTAAAATAGATGATTAAGTCTGTTTAAAGAACTTGTATTTTCATCTGTAAAGATGCCTGTTGAATGAATAAAAAATATATTTTACATAATCTTAATCCACGGTACAAATTGAAGCAGATCAGAGGTTATTCGTACAATGTATGGACATAACTATTGAGAAGTTAATGTGGATTTGCTACTGTTGATGCAATCAGTTCAAGGACATTTCATCAATATCGACATCTACACTGATTCTGTTACCAAGCAATGGTACTGCGGCTTGCGGTGAGGACAACCTGACAACTGACCACCGATCACCGACCTCGGTATCAAAAGTCTTCAAGTGTTTATGAAATGTTCTTGGAGCTGCATCAGCTGTTGTTCATATTTTATACCAAAGTGATTACTAATGACATTTTAATTTAACAGCTTGCACAACCGTTGGCAGCTAGGAGCAGTGCGCTAGCTTATTGTATTATAAAGTACACTTGTAATCAATACACAAAACATTGTAAAATTGATTTAGATATAGTCTGGTAATTTCAATTGTTACATTAAGAGTTTAATTTAGGCTTTATTTTAATTTTGTCATGGTTTCATTAATCATGTTCCTTTTGTTATTTTACAGTTTACATTTCATTGATCATAATATAATTATTACCATCAAAATTCAAATTGATTATTTTTTATCAACAATTAATAATTTTTTTATGTATTTCTTTTTCAAACATGAGTTTAAAATAAAAAGTAATTATCAGCCTTTCAATATGCTATTTTAAGTTTAAATAGATGTTAAAACTAATTTATAATATCTGTCCCTTGTTTAGGGATTCGACATATCGGTTCTATTACATAGACATGTAGGAATAAATTAACATAAACATAATGTATCCATTCTTTTATAGATCTTTCTCAATGTGAGTTATTCTAGGCTACTTTAGAATTGACCCCAAAGCAACCGACAGCTTAAAATACTCCTGATTTGGTGCTCTCCTCTCCTCGTTTGTCAACCAGAAGTACACATGTGTGATGGAATAAATCATTGTTTGCCTTTGTTTACCTTTGTGGAGATTCTTAATTAAGTGCGAGAGTAAATCAACCAACAGCTTGGAATACTTTTGATTTGGTGCTCTCCTCTCCATTGTCCCCCAGAAGCACACTTGCAATAAATTCTTACCGTTACCCTTGTGTAGATTCTCGGTTTAGTTTGAGAGTAAAGCAACCAATAGCTTAGAATACTTTTGGTTTAGTGCTCTCCTCTCCATTTTTCCCCAGAAGCACACTTGCAATGAATTCTTACCGTTCCCCTTGTGTAGATTTTCGGTTTAGTTTGAGATTTAAGCAACCGATAGCTTGGAATTCTTTTGGTTTAGTGCTCTCCTCTCCATTTTTCCCCAGAAAGCACACTTACAATGAATTCTTACCGTTACCCTTGTGTAGATTCTCGGTTTAGTTTGAGAGTAAAGCAACCGATAGCTTAGAATACTTTTGATTTGGTGCTCTCCTCTCCATTGTGCACCCCAGAAACACACTTGCAATGAATTCTTGTCGTTACCCTTGTGTAGATTCTCGGTTTAGTTTGAGAGTAAAGCAACCGATAGCTTGTAATTCTTCTATTATTTGGTGCTCTCTTCTATTGTCCCCCAGAAACACACTTGTAATGAATTATGACATTTACCATTATCATTGTGGTTAGTTTGAGAGTAAAGCAACCTCCAGATTAATTAATTAAGCCTCCTGAAGTGAAGCACAATTCTGCCATTCTGTTACTTGTGTGCTGATTCTTGATCTATTAAGAGAGTTTTACTGTAGGATTATTAATTTCAAGAGAATTTTCTTATATGCTGGTGAATGCCAAAAATGTATAATAATGTTATAATTTGAAATTACTCTTTATCATCACACAAAAGAGTTTTATTATTATTTTTACAATGTGATTAAAATTCGAACAATGCATCATCTTTATAATACTCTGAAAAAATACTGGTAATATAATACGAATTTGTCTTTTTGGACATGTGTATATAAAATATAATAGAATTAATCTTCGTTGTTCTATATTTATGTTTTAATCATGATTTTGATAGTCGATGTTTGAAATGATACGTATCAATACTCAAAGTTGTGAATTACCAAGTGAATGTAAAAAGATTTTATGTTTAGAAACTTGCACATTGTAACTCGTTATTCAAATATGATTTTAAGGTTCGTTTTAGTTAAGTAACCCCTATTACTAAATTATCTTGCATTTGATTTGGTATCTGGAAGCTTGTGGAGGATATCCCTGATACGGTCGGTAATTAAAGTGACATATCCAGTAAAGTATAACGTAGTTTGAAACGTATCTTCGTAAGTGTATTTTTTTAAATAAATACGCCAACATAATTTTGATAGTAACAGGGATTGTATAGATAAATAAACAAATGCTTAAGATAGTTGATAGGCCCCATTGATTGGCAAACAGTATCTCTATATCGTTCCATGACTAAATGTAATCTCTCTAAAACGGTGTCATATTAGTGAGTGAATTAATGATATTCTTTTCGACCAATGTGGATGCTGGAATTAAAGTGTGTTAGAGTAAATAAGTATAATTTTAAAAATTTCATCTTTATTTTTGAAAACCGTATAAATTGTCATAATTGTTAGTTTTCTACATTCTATCAGATCCATGTATAATTATTATAATAGTTATATTACATCATTTTCATTGAAAACATTACCAACCATTTTGATTTTGATTAATTTATCATGATATTATTATGTACCCATATCATTTTAGCCACCTACCTTCATAATACTAGTATTATTTCGTTGTGTTCTGATTCTGATTATCTACCTGTTCCCTGTCAATCATTTTTAACCAGTATTCTATGTGCTCAATTGAAATGTTAAATTATCAATCATTTTAATGTAATAATACACAAAGCATTGAGAATAAAAGTCTTCCGTTTTGCACAAGATGATTTTTTAGCACAAAATTCTCAGCACAAATTGTAATGTGTATTCTATTTTTATTTAAATAAGTTTCATATTTATACCTACAAATTATGTATGTTTATAGAACAAGTCTAGAATTTCAATGCTCTTTATAACATTCTCTTTTGTGATTCAAACAAAACTAATAATGGTGTTTAAGGTGCACCAAGCGCAAACTTGTTTGTATGCAGTTTGGCTAAACACATAGAATATTTCATTTATGAACAAATAAGTGCACTACCAACCGTCATATGTTATGTAAACATTTTGGAAACAAATAAACAGGGCCGGTCCTGAGCCAAATGGCGCCTGGCACTAGTAAAATTCTCAAGGGCACTGTGTGGATTAGGTTTAAGTGTGTGGCACTGTTGGCTCCCTGGCAAGTCCGCGCCCAGAGCAGACTACTCCAATTGTGCCCTCCCAGGACCGGCCCTGCAAATAAATACTCACATTGAACTAAATCTTTGCCGCTTGAACAACTACAGACTTAAGTTGACTTAGTTTTGTTTGACTAATGTTAACGAAGAAATGCTTCTTTGGTTTTATTTGACTCTTTAATGTAACCAAAGAAAGATTTGAATTATTAACCCTGACTTGTTAAAGTAAGTATTAAAATACTTTAAAAAATGAGTGGACTTTTGCTTCGTTTATTATAATTTCACTGGTGTTTTGTATATTTGTACTCTAATGTCAATTGTGCACAAAAAGATATTAACACACATTTAATCCCACGACATTTGTTTCCACACACATCATTAATGCATTGAGGTTGGTAGTGTATGTACAAATATCATTCATTTTAATGTCTTCATTATTTACATGTTGGATTCTCACAATGTACTCATTTACATTAATAAATTTAAGAAAAAGGTTGATACACATGTTCTTTTTATTTATTTCCCATACCTGAGTTTTTCCCCTACTATCAATTAAATGGTATTTATGAATTTTATCTCCACTAAGACAAAATCTTGTAGATAATCAAATACTATCCACAAATTTTATCTCAACTAAGCCCAAATCTCGTAGATAATTAAATGGTATTTATAAATTTTATCTCCACTAAGCCAAAATCTTGTAAATAATTAAATAAATTAAATTAAATTTACTTCTTCAGAGTAATTATATTAAATTTACTTCTTCAGACGGCAGTTTAGGGTGACCTACCCCACAAGGGAAGAATGGGACACAGTTCCAGGTTTTACCTCCAAACAGGAACTAATCTGGTTCACAGATGGGTCCAAGATGGAGGAGGGAACAGGGGCCGGAGTCTGTCTGCAGGGATCCAAGAGGGAATTCAGTATACCTCTAGGAACACACTGTTCTGTGTTTCAAGCTGAGATGAAAGCCATCTTGGCCTGCGCACAGGAGAATATACGTATTGGGTACAGGAATAAAAACATATGCATATGTTCCGATAGCCAGGCAGCCCTAATGGCACTGGGAAGTAACCGATGCGACTCCAGACTGGTGATGGAATGCAGGACTGTTCTTACAGAACTCGCTACCATCAATAAAATAACCCTAATCTGGGTACCAGGACATAAAGGTATTGAGGGCAACGAGCGGGCTGACGAACTAGCAAGGAAAGAGGCGAAAGCACCACTTGTAGGAGTAGCAGCTTGCCACACAAAATTACATATTGATAGGTGGGTCGAATCCCAGCACCACAAAGAATGGGAGAGGGCACCTGGAATGAGACAATCCAAAGTACTCATAAAAGGACCAGACCCTAGACGAACCAAGAAACTACTCGATATGGACAGAAACGCACCTGGGGAGACATACAGTAGAACCAGAAGACATAGCCACATACCTAATGACAACCCTGGTTAACTTTATTAAAGGGACTGGGTTGTTGTTAAAGGATTGAGGCAAAATGGGAGATAGCACAATGGGCCTATGGCCTAAGTGCTCACGGGAACTATGTGTAAACCGTCTCCGCTTTTAAAAAAAAAAAAAAATTGTATTTACAAATTTCATCTCAACTAAGCCCAAATCTCGTAGATAATTTTTAAAGTAATGTTATGAAACCTTAAGATTTATGGTTATGCCATATGATGATGGTTATGACAATGAAAATCTTAAATTATATCAGGCTGTCAGATTCTCAAAAATATAGCAGGTATTTTACATATATTAATTGTGGATTTGTTAAAGAAAAGTTTAGTGTCACATAATTTTCTGTTTCTGGAAGTTGTGATTGAACATATTTTATATTGTTACAAAAATAAAATACAACTTCTTAAATTTTGCCGAAAAATCACACAAGACTCACGTTACCAAGCTTGAGATTTTTTTGCCACGCCACACAAGAATCCTACTTACAGTGTGACTGAGGCGTAAATAAACCACTCACGACTCGGTGATGTTGAGGGTCAGAAGTGGGGGAGGGGAAGAGGAAGGTTGGGAAGTACCTGGCTATTCGGATTTGGTGCTCGAGAGGGGTCTCGAGTTAAATCGTCTCCGCATTACTTATGTTACAACATTATTAAGATCTTTAAATAATATTAAATGCTTGGTAAAGTGGCAATGATGACCTTGAATAGGAACTAGAAATTAAACAAGGTTTCTTTTATAATATTTCAAAAATTCGTTATTACGAGATTGTGAAATTTTTTAAACCTTTTCTGTGGAGGCCTTTCTAGTTCAAAGAAACTAACTTTAGCTTAGTACGCCATTTCCGTGATAAGCTATGGAGCTTTGAAACATCAATTCAACCGCCAAAATATATCGTCATATTGGTTTTTCAGTATTTTGTAACTGTTCTTCAATAAGGAAAAATAGTATTTAAACTTTGGTGAAGGCAGATGTTAACGACTAACATAAATAATTAAATCTCACCTTGCCGACATCGGTCAGTACAATAATATACAAACTCGAAACGCAAATAATGCCAATTTTTTTCTTGAATAAATAATAAAAAATGATGAAACACGTTTTCTAAAAAAATTAAAAATCATTCACAAGTCTAATATTATCAGGTGTTGTAGTCAGATGTAGTAGGGAGTAGATGAGAAGTTAAAGGGGGTTTATGATGCTAGCATTTTTAACCAGTTTGCTCCAAAAGCCTGTTCTATAATGTATTTATTTATTTAGAATTAATTAATTTACATGGATAGTTATTGACAGTCAGTACAATATTGGTACTCCATCGCCATACTCTTCCCCACCTCCTTCCTCTCCCCACCACCTGCAGCCCCACAACATACCCCAATTGGGAGGATGACACACTTTTACTGGCTCCAGACGGTTGCGAGCAGTTGAGACAGTGTTCACATAAAAAAGAAAAATTATAAGATTTTATAAGTTAACAAGACAAACCAAAAAATAATATACATTAGTACAAAATTAATTAAAGAAGAAACAAAAACAAAAACCCTGTAATGCAGTGAACTTGAATATGCACTGTGCACAGTGTTACCATGCCGCGGAAATGAAAATCAGTAGATGTGAGTTGAAAAAATCGGCAGATTGGTGACAAAAATCGGTAGGTCGTCAACATATTATTAGGTAGGTGCTGGATTGTGAATATCAAAGAAAAAATTATCCAAGATCTATGATATTTAAAAAAAATTTAGGGCTTTTTAGGTCCATGCCCTGGACGGAGTAATTCGAGAACAATTTGAAGCCGCGGGGAGAAGCGGAAGATGTATGAATAATTCCAAAACCTACATAAATTTTTTAATGACGTATTCCATTCCTTGTCTCATAAAATAAACCAAAATTCATAAGCCGTTATAACTGCGTTCACAATACAAAAATAAAATCATAATAGTTCATTATGCACCACTTGGCATTGTTACGTAATACAAGTCACCCTATAAAAAAAGATGCACACTTTAGCCTCGCTTTCCCCATGCCAGAAGGTCGTGGCGTACGTGACAAAACGCAGCGAGCCGCCGCGTGATCGGCACGGACCACCCAGGGAGCGTTCTCAGCTCAACACGGGCCGGCACCGGCCGCCTTGCCAGTCGAGAGCGGACCTCGGTCATTGCAACAGTGTGTTTCTCGCAGAGCGAACCACAAAAACGCTCACAATGTTCGAGCGCGCGGAATTACGTAATAATAGAAACAGACGCGATCTCGTGCCAGTTTCCTACTAGATGCATTTTGCTATCAATTGCCAATCATGTCTATTATCTTGGTTCGAACTAAACTCAGTAGAGTTCCGTTTCCGTGTAAAATCCCGAGTGAATATCACCACATCAACAGTACCGCCGCTTTTGAGCGCGGGAAACCTGGTCAACATGATGTACCATACCCCATCAAGGCGAATCGTAAGCTTTCAACCTATCCCCTTTCTTGTGTTCAATTCCTGTAACTTCTTGTAAAGATACTCGTTTCATCCGGTCGTCACAGAGAGTGTAGAGAGTAGAGATCCAATTTATACCTGTGTTTCTTTAGAAGATGATTAATATACCTTGTGCCCTTACTTATGTGTTATTATTGAGATGTCCTTTTCCAACCTCCTGACCGATGGACGAGCTGCTGATCAAAGAACTGCCCACCCCTGATTGTACACGAGTCATCTGCTTTACCTTTCTACTGAGCTTAGCCAATTTATAACCAGGTTCGATTCCGGGTACCATATCTTAGCACTGGCGCAAACGTGGTTTTTCTCTGATTATTAATCGTCCATCGGGAGGTCAAATTGGAAATAATCTTGAACTCTTTCACTGTGTTTTATGTCTTGCTTTGTATTAACAATTGAATAACTATGTTTTCTTCCAATAAATCATAGCTGTTCTACAAACCATCGCGTCAAATCTAAAACAACCGTGTCACATTAAAACTATTCTGTGTTAAATTACAAGTTCTACGAATCGTCACTCGACAAAATTTAATTACCGGTATTCTATCACAAGGTGCGCAACCAACATTCACTTCTTTTCGGACATCTCAAACATCACATAGTGATCTTTAACCATGAAGGTTTACTTTCCGAGTACAACTATTAGAGGAAACGAGCTACATTAAACTACAATTCAACAATTTCAAATCTTGTACATGATACAAAATGAATTTCTTGTCGTGGAACCATAAGACAGCATCGCTCTGCAAAATACACAACCAAGGAAACTAAAGCCCTTCTGTCATCTGATAATTTCGCTTTATATGTAATAAAAGTGGGTAGTGTATCCTTTTTGTAAAAAAAGTCTTGAAAGCCGACCTACTCCTTACATATAATTGAGATTCGCGATTGACGTAAATCCCCGACTCTCGGCCCTTCTCCGCCTCGAGCCTGTCGTTGTCCAGGGAAAGGGATGCTTGCGTGTAAATAACCAAAAGCTGGTTCTGCCTAAATTCAGACAATTGGTCACGAATCACAAACAACCCTCCATTAATTGTTGAAAGAACAAACAATACTTCCTCGAAATATGTATTCGGAAATTTTTCGGAATTTTGAAATTTTTTCGAGAAATTTAATTTTTTCGGAAATCTGTTTTTTTGGAAATTTTTTTTTCAAAACGCACATCTCAGGGACTTTTCCATCAAAATCCCAGGGTAATCCCTGGCCATTTTTTTCAAAAATCAAGGACTTTGAAATTTTTTCGAGAAATTTAATTTTTCGGAAATTTGGTTTTTTCGGAATTTTTTTTCAAAAACGCACATCTCAGGGACTTTTCCATCAAAACCCTAGGACAACCCCTGGCCGTTTTTTTCTCAAATCAAGGACTTTGAAATTTTTCGGAAATTTTATTTTTCGGAAATTTTCTCACTTTGAAGTTTTTTTCAAAATTTTTTCAAAACGCACATCTCAGGGACTTTTCCATCAAAATCCCAGGGTAATCCCTGGCCATTTTTTTCAAAAATCAAGGACTTTGAAATTTTTTCGAGAAATTTAATTTTTCGGAAATTTGTTTTTTGGAAATTTTTTTTTCAAAAACGCAAATCTCAGGGACTTTTCCATCAAAATCCCAGGGTAATCCCTGGCCATTTTTTTCAAAAATCAAGGACTTTGAAATTTTTTCGTGAAATTTAATTTTTCGGAAATTTGAAGTTTTTTCGGAAATTTTTTTTAAAAAAAACGCACATCTCAGGGACTTTTCCATCAAAATCCCAGGACAACCCCTGGCCGTTTTTTTCAAAAATCAAGGACTTTGAAATTTTTTCGGAAATTTTAATTTTTCGGAAATTTGAAGTTTTTTTCGGAAAATTTTTTCAAAACGCACATCTCAGGGACTTTTCCATCAAAATCCTAGGGTAATCCCTGGCCATTTTTTTCAAAAATCAAGGACTTTGAAATTTTTTCGAGAAATTTAATTTTTCGGAAATTTGTTTTTTGGAAATTTTTTTTTCAAAAACGCAAATCTCAGGGACTTTTCCATCAAAATCCCAGGGTAATCCCTGGCCATTTTTTTCAAAAATCAAGGACTTTGAAATTTTTTCGTGAAATTTAATTTTTCGGAAATTTGAAGTTTTTTCGGAAATTTTTTTTAAAAAAAACGCACATCTCAGGGACTTTTCCATCAAAATCCCAGGACAACCCCTGGCCGTTTTTTTCAAAAATCAAGGACTTTGAAATTTTTTCGGAAATTTTAATTTTTCGGAAATTTGAAGTTTTTTTCGGAAAATTTTTTCAAAACGCACATCTCAGGGACTTTTCCATCAAAATCCCAGAACAATCCCTGGCCATTTTTTTCAAAAATCAAGGACTTTGAAATTTTCTCGAGAAATTTAATTTTTCGGAAATTTGAAGTTTTTTCGGAAAAATTTTTTCAAAACGCACATCTCAGGGACTTTTCCATCAAAATCCCAGGGCAACCCCTGGCCATTTTTTTCACAAATCAAGGACTTTGAAATTTTTTCGAGAAATTTTTCAAAACGCACATCTCAGGAACGTTTCCATCAAAAACACAAGGAAACCGCTGGCCATTTTTTTTTTCCATATTGGGACTTCAAAAAAAAATTTCACAAAATTCTTCACCCATCATCACAAGCTCATTTTTTTTTGAAAAAACTCAGCCACAACACTCTGACAATTCTTTTTTCTTTTCACAATGTCTAACTCAACTAGCCACAAAATGAATCCTCGAAACAACACCTTAGGCATAATAGCCAACATCTGCTCTCGAAGTACTCAAAGCTTAGAAAAGGAATTGAAAGACAGGAATATTTCTCCTTTCAACAAAACCAAAAACGTCCTGATCAAACACGCAACATTTTACAACAGGAAATACATAAAAGGGCTGCAATTTCAACCCGGCAGTATAATCTCTGTCACAAACAGACACAATTTACGCAGGAAACATGTTACCTTTAAGGAAAACAACATAGTTTGGAGACGCAACAACACACTCTCACAAGGTGCTCTGTATTTCTCTGCAAAACTAGCTCCTCGCTTTGTTAAAACAAAAGTCCTGAGAAAAATCTCCGATGTAGTATATACCCTATCGGATGCCTCTGGTAAACACATCGGCAACTATCACGTAAAAGATATTGTCAAACTAGGAAGTGTGGAAACAATAGACACCACCTTCACTAGGTCACACTCACATAGCTAACAAACTTTTGGCTCTACCTTTGTCCCACGAGATTTGGCCCTCGTGCAGACAAACAGCATGTCTTAACGCGTTAGTTTCATATAAAAACTCGCTTTTTTCGACCTCTGCAAGGTAACCTTTTTTTTTCTAAAACACAGAAGTGCCAACTGTGGTTTTAAATCATTTCTCACCAATACATGTACTACTATGCTCTTTTGTATAAACCCTTTGTTATTTTTGTTTCTTTGTCACACCTCACCGTGTAATGTTATAATTTGTACTCATATTTTGTACGTATCTTCTCTGGAACTGATATCATTCTAGTCAAGAGACTTTTTCTGCTTCCCAAACAATTGATGCTCCCGGAGTCGCGACCCTGGACATCATTTGTTAGTCGTCACCATTCTGACACTTACGACACTAAATACATAACTATTTTTTTGTCGTAAATACCACAAAAGTCACGTACAACATTGTTTTGTAAATATTTTTTCTGTTCTTTGTTCTTCACATTGTTCTTTACATTGTTCTTTCACATTTGTTCTTCACATTTGTTCCAATGGGTTCCATCGTACATAAAACAATGGCCCCTTTGCAACATACACCCAATTGAGGTGAATATTCTACCCCTGTAACTTGTAATCATAATGCGTGTGTAAATTCCAGTTTGGTATCGTCATTTGATTCAAGTTTACATAGGTGTAACAAATAAAAAGTTACAATTACTTTGTTTTAAAGTTTTTTCAGTTTTTTCTAAAAAAATTGAATGGCGCTCAACATTCCCATTTGCTCTAATTTGTTGTTTTTTCAGAATTTGATATTGACACGTCATTTCTGAAAAAGGTTGTTGTAAAGGAGAACAAACACCGATTTGTCCTCCTCATCAATAACATTGTATAATACATAACACCTTTCGGTCACATTGAGTTTGTAAAATCTTAAGATCTCAACTTCCTGACCCCAATTTGTTATATTATGTACTATATTTTGACTTAAATAAGCATTAATTTGCCTTGTCAAATACACCGAGCCAGGTCACTCATATTAAGTCATCCTGTGTCTCTAGGTGCCTTTTGTATCAAATTTGTAACATAAAGTTCACAACATTCGTGTTTGTGGCAATTTTGGCAACACCAAGTGTGTTTCCTTGTTTTGTTTGGTCATTTTAAGTAAGTAAAACCCTAAAAGGTCTTAAATAAACCACTACAAACCTTTTTTGTAAGCAAAGAGTAAGTAAAACCGATTAGGTCTCTTTTGCTATATGTGTGTCTTGTTTAAGACATCCTTGTAGGCATATGTTTTGTATTATTGCCAACTTAAAGCATAAACCCAACCAAAGGTTATGCCATCACAACATTTTGTAAGCAAAGAGTTAGTAAAACCAAATAGGTCTCTTTTGCTATATTTGTGTCTTGTTTAAGACATCCTTGTTGGCATATGTCTTGTATTATTGCCAACTTAACGCATAAACCCAACCAAAGGTTATGCCGTCGTCATTTTTTGATAATACCAATAGCCACTACTTGATTGTTGTTGACATTGTGTATGTATCTTTTTTCCGGTATTGAAATGGTACTTTTCTATTATTGAACGTTGATATGTTATTTTCATGATACATGAGAATGTTACAATATCCACCATGAGACGAGGGATCGTTATAAAATCTAACACTATACATGAGAATGTTACAATATCTACCATGATACGAGAAGTTCGTTATAATTACTTTTTTTACTGGCTTACATACACTGTGGCCAAAGAGATAATTTGTTCCATTAAATGGTTATAAATATCTATGTTGTACCTTTCCTTTCAATACTAGGGTTCTTTCGTAATTCGTTCAATTTCTACATGAGACGTGGAGACGTTATAATACTTACCATGATTCGTGCGAACGATACAATATCTTGTTGTTGTTTTCTTTAAATAAGTTGACACTATGTACTTGTTCTACCGGACGTAGATCATTTTACCCTGACTTGTCACCCTTAATTGGGGACCCTTTTTGTATAACTCATGACACTGAGGGAAATGTCCTTCACTGTAGTGAGAATTTTTTTTGTTCTTTTCAAACAAACATGAAGCTGTGCATTCAGCAATTTTTTACGCTAACTGATACCTGTGGACTTCTTGTCAGCGGACCCAAGAACCATCCACTATCCATTGACCATGGACTAGCCATCAGCTTCACTGTTGGTTATGAGGTATCGTGTCGTGGGAGTTAATTGAGACAGTGACACAAAACCACCTAACTCGTTGTCTGGGAGACGAATAAGAAAAACTCCCAGGTTTGTGAAACTTGAGCAAGGGTCTGTCATGTTCTCACAAACTGTAGAAGATTAAATACGACCCCTAATCTTTCACCAAATACACGTGAAAGATTAGATTGTTATTACTGTGTATTCTCCTTCACCTTTTCATCAAATTCATGTATATTTGTGTAAAGAGTTAGGAAATTTGCTGGTTGATATATTTCGTCCTCACATAGAGATCGAATTGGGAATTAGCTCAGTCACTATCAATTTTCGCTACTCAATCCTCCATCCTTCACCCCTCCATCAAACTCTTGTACATTTGTAAAAGTTAGGAAATCTGCTGGTTGACCACATTTCGTTCTCTGAAAGAGATCGAACGGAGAATCAGCTCCATCACCAGCAGACCTTCTCGCTCATCGCCATTTTTTTCTCATCCCTCATTATCCTTGAGGTTAATTTCACGAATCTGGAAGGTGTACCCTACGCACATAGCGTATCGTCTGTCTATAAGACAATCTTTATCCATGAAATTTGCTTCAAATCTCTCCTTTTCACCCCATACCTAGGTAATCAACACATTTCTTGTAATTTTGAAAGTCGTAAGTTGTTATCGCTCAAGCGCTAACACCGGCCATGGAAGGCCAACTTCTCTCAGAAACTTGGTGTTACTACTGTACAACCACCTACCTATACCTTGTATATCAAATAGGTAACCTCACGCCAGTCGTGATAGTTTTTTTGTCTCCCCAATCTCGGGATACTCATGGTGTAGTCAGCATATTGGATCTCTCTCTACTCTCTCTTACTCTCTCTAACCAACGACGTTTTTTTGTCTTTTTGTCTTTTCTCTTGAACAAAATTTGTTTCTCTCCAAACGTTTTGCATCATTGGTCTACTAGGCAGGTAAACTTCAAGAATTTTGGCTCTAATAATAACCTGTCCCTGGATTAAAAAGAAGACCAGCAGCCCTTCTCATCACCTGCAAGCTGAGCTTCTCTTCTTTGCCGCCTTCACTTCCATCACTCACATCTCTCCAATCTCTGCGTACCAAAAACACCCGACCGCACCCAAATTAGGTGTGAGTCGTGCGTGCAGTTGCAAATCAAGTTGTCTCATCATTCAAACCACATTCAAAAAGAACCAACCTCAGAGCATGCCAGCTCAAGGTTAATTATGTTCCTGCAATCAACCACCTGCCGTTTGTGCAATCAACCACTTGCCGTTTGTGCAAATCAACCACTTGCCGTTGTGCAAATCAACCACCTGCCGTTTGTGCAAATCAACCACTTGCCGTTTGTGCAAATCAACCACTTGCCGTTGTGCAATCAACCACTTGCCGTTGTGCAATCAACCACTTGCCGTTTGTGCAAATCAACCACTTGCCATTTGTACAAACCAACCACTTGCCGATGCGCAAACTCAACATAATAACCATTACACGCAACAACCATCAATCAACTTACTGGTATTGTTAAAATGATAACAACAATATAATACTAGTGCTGCCATCTATGTATTTAATATGTAAACTTATATGAAATAAATCTTAGTCTATTCTCCATCTTTGATCAAACAGCGTTTCATTACAGGTTATGGGCCGTTCGCTTATAAATCTTCGCGATTTTGTTTTTTTTTTGTTTGACCAGTATAAAAAACACGATTACAAAACGCGATTGAACTGTGTCGTGACGGATTGTTATAATAAAAGTGTACAACTTTAGTATATCGCAGTTTAAAAATGTCGGCGAACTATCTTGTCAACGTACCCAAGCTAACGGGACGTGATAATTACGACATATGGTGTTTTGCGGCACAGAATTTTTTAATCCTCGAAGGCATGAAGCATTGTGTGCAGCCAGAAGTCGGGATTGAAATAAAACCTGCAGATGATGCAAAAACCAAAGCAAAATTGATTATGACAATCGACTCGTCTTTATATGTTCACGTAAAAGATGCTACATCCAGTAAAGAGTTATGGGATAAATTAAAAAAATTATTCGACGACAACGGATTTTCACGGAGAATAAGTTTGCTGAGAAATTTAATTTCGATTCGCCGAGAGAATTGCAGTTCGATGACGTCTTATGTGACGCAGATTATCGATACAGCACAGAAGCTTTCAGGAACGGGATTCGAAATTAATGACACATGGACAGCATCATTGCTACTCGCTGGTTTGCCAGATCGTTTCTCGCCGATGGTTATGGCATTAGAACATTCAGGAATTCCTATAACGACAGACTCCATAAAAACAAAATTGTTAGATATGGATTCAGATTCAGCAAGTCATGACGGGAGTGAAGTTAGCGGAGCTTTAGCAATTCGTTCAACTTCAAAGTACAAAGGAAAAAATAATACGAATATGTCTATGGCCAGCAAAAGTTATGTTGGCAGCAATGGCAGCACTGGCTTGTCAAAGTCAAACGTCAACAAGCATATAAAGTGCTACAGATGTAAACAAATCGGGCATTACAAGAACCAGTGTACAAATACAGAAAATAACTTGTCAAATCAGATAAATAAGGATCGAATGCAGTCTAATGCGTTTAGCGCAGTGTTCCTGAGTGGAAACTTTAACAAAGACGATTGGTATATCGACTCGGGCGCTAGTGTACATCTGACAGCAAATGAAAGTTGGATTATAAATGCGCAGTATGAACAAGAAAAAATAATTGTTGTCGCAAACAGTGAAAAGGTGTCAGTATTGTGTTCTGGCGATGTAAAAATCATGACTAAAACAGATAATCATGAGTATGACATCATGGTGAAAAACGTATATTGTGTACCAAGTCTAACAACGAATTTATTATCTGTTAGCCAACTGATTATGAAAGGCAACCGTGTATCTTTCACTGGAAATGGTTGTTCAGTTTATAATAAAAATAACGAGTTGGTTGCTACGGCAGTGTTGGTCAATGGAGTATATAAAGTGAATTTGCTAAAACAAGACTGTTTAGCAGCATCAGTTGTGTCAGGAATGACTTGGCATCGAAGGTTAGGACACATAAACAAAGATTATTTGAATCAGATGGAAAAAGCTGTGCATGGTATGTCACTTGATAAAAAAGTTGACATAAGCAAATCTTCATGCACAACATGTTGTGAAGGCAAACAATGCCGGTTACCTTTTAAGAGCAGTGGCCAACGAAGCAGTAATCTCCTAGATATTGTGCACACAGACATATGTGGGCCTATGGAGAATGTGTCTATGGGCGGCTCGAGATACTTCTTGTTATTTGATGATCATAGTAGGATGACATTTGTTTATTTCTTAAAACACAAAAATCAGGCTTTGAAGTATTTCAAGATTTTTAAAGCTCAGGAAAATCAAACAAAAAAAACAATCAAAGTATTAAGGAGTGACAACGGACTGGAGTATTGCAATAAAGAATTTGATGATTTCCTGAATAGTGCCGGTGTGATTCATCAGAAAAGCAACCCTTACACCCCACAACAGAATGGATTGTGTGAACGATTTAATCGCACAATAGTTGAAAAAGCAAGATGTCTACTTTTTGATGCAAACTTAGGCAAAGAGTTCTGGGGTGAGGCCACCAATACGGCAGTGTACCTGCAGAATCGGATTGTGGCAGCGGCATTGGAAAATAAAACTCCATATGAGTTGTGGACTGGCTCCAAACCGGATATAAGTCATATCAGAGTTTTCGGTAGCACTGTGATGGTCCATGTAGCTAAAGAAAAGCGAAAGAAGTGGGATAAGAAAACAACCAAATGTATTCTCATAGGATATCCAGATAATATAAAAGGATATAGGGTCTTCAATCCAGAAACAAGGAATGTAACGACTAGTAGAGATGTGATCATCATTGAGAAGGAATCAAAATCTGAAAATTTAATGGAAGTGCAAGGTCAGAATATTGATTCAGTGGGGGATAGTAAGGAACTTGATGATACAGAACAATGTGGTCAGAATGTTGATTCAGTGGGGGATAGTAAGGAACTTGATGATACAGAACAATGTGAAATTGAACCTGTGCCTAGTCAAGAACACTCAAGTTTCATGGACAGTTTTATAGATAATGATGAAACATATGTTCCCAGTGATTATGAAGATGCAGACAGTGAGAAAGAAAGCCCGCAGTGCCGACCTAACCGGGAGAGGAAGATTCCAGAGAGGTATGGGTTATCAAATCTGTGCGTTGACAGTGAAACATATGATAATGCGGCTGGTTTGTCTCTGCATGACGCTTTAAATGGACCAGAAAAAGAACAGTGGGAGTTGGCTATAACAGAAGAGTTGCAGTGTTTCAAAGACAATGATGCGTGGGAGTTAAGTGATGCTCCAAAAGATGGAAGAGTTGTACAGTGCAAGTGGGTGCTTCGTAAAAAGTATGATAGTGAAAATAAAGTCCGCTTTCGTGCACGTTTAGTGGCAAAAGGTTTTTCACAAGTTGAAGGTGTGGACTTTACAGAAACATTTTCTCCTGTAGTGAGACATACTACATTAAGATTACTTTTTGCATTGTCAGTACAACTAAATTTGAAAACAACACATCTTGATGTAACAACGGCTTTCTTGAATGGTACACTTGAGGAAACTGTTTACATGCAAATACCAAAAGGTTTTTCTGAAAAAACACAAAATGGTCAAGTACTTAAATTAAAAAAGGCCATTTACGGGCTTAGACAATCCTCAAGAGCTTGGTATAAAAAAGTAGATGAATGTTTGTTAAGCATAGGTTATATTAGATCTAAAATAGAACCATGTATGTATACAAAAATGAAAGATCAGTTTAAAACTATTGTCGCATTGTTTGTAGATGATTTTTTTGTTTTTTCAAATGATACTAATGAAACTAAGCATTTAAAGGATGTCTTAACAAGTCATTTCAAAATAAAAGATTTAGGAGAAATAAAGAAATGTCTGGGTGTTAACATAACTGTTAACAAATCTAAGCAAACAATAACATTAAGTCAGAAAGATTATATTGATCAGCTGTTGCATAAGTTTAATATGAGCCAAAGTAAACCTGCACAGACTCCAATGGAAACAAAGTTAAATGTGTCAAAAAATGAACATTGTGTTGGTAATTTTCCATATCAACAAATAATTGGATGTCTTATGTATTTAGCGGTTCTAACCAGACCGGACATTGCATATACGGTTGGTTTTTTAAGCCAATTTAATAATTGTTATTCCAAAGAACATTGTTCTTATGTAAAAAGGTTATTGAGATACCTAAAATGTACTAAAGATTATGGTTTAAAGTATTCCGCTAGTGGAAGCTCAATATTAAAAGGGTTTGTAGATGCTGATTGGGGCGGAAACATTATAGATAGGAGGTCATACACTGGAATTTGTTTTACTTTATCTGGTTGTGTTATATCTTGGGAAACAAAAAAACAGAATACTGTTGCACTATCTAGTAGTGAGGCTGAATACATGGCCATCACCGAAGCCTGCAAAGAAGCAATTTATTTGAGAAATTTACAATATGAAATAACTCAAAAAATGTATACTATTGATATTTTCAATGACAATCAGAGTGCGCAAAAGTTAACAGCAAATCCAGTTTTTCATAAGCGCACCAAACATATTGATATTAAATATCATTTTTGTAGAGAATGTGTAGCAAATAATATTGTAAATGTTAAGTATTTGCCAACAGCTGAAATGCCTGCTGATCTGTTCACGAAAAGTTTGGGTTCCACAAAACATTACAAATTTTTGGATAAACTAGGTGTGCAAATTGTTTAATTTAATTGTATTTATATTGTTAGTTATAGTGGGGGTGTTAAAATGATAACAACAATATAATACTAGTGCTGCCATCTATGTATTTAATATGTAAACTTATATGAAATAAATCTTAGTCTATTCTCCATCTTTGATCAAACAGCGTTTCATTACAGGTATTACTCCATGTTATTACCAACTCCATTTCACCTTGACAACCACTGCTCCACCGCATCAGCATAATGGAATTCACGCTGGTACAACAACAAAACCCGGATACTTCTGGCCCTCCGCATCACCATCTCTCAACCACAACCAAGAAGCACAGTTCAATTTCTATGGCCCTAGTGATACTTGAGTGCAATCTCAAATGGGTCAAGTTACAGTGAAAATGTAACTTTATAACTTCAGTGAAATTACGTCTACTTGGTACTCTACGAAAACACTACGCTCTTCAAACTTAGCTTACAGACCAATGAAATTTTAGAGTCCTTTTTGTTCTTTTCATCACTGCATAACCTAAGTGCTCACGGGAACTATGTGTAAACCGTCTCCGCTTTTAAAAAAAAAAAAAAATTGTATTTACAAATTTCATCTCAACTAAGCCCAAATCTCGTAGATAATTTTTAAAGTAATGTTATGAAACCTTAAGATTTATGGTTATGCCATATGATGATGGTTATGACAATGAAAATCTTAAATTATATCAGGCTGTCAGATTCTCAAAAATATAGCAGGTATTTTACATATATTAATTGTGGATTTGTTAAAGAAAAGTTTAGTGTCACATAATTTTCTGTTTCTGGAAGTTGTGATTGAACATATTTTATATTGTTACAAAAATAAAATACAACTTCTTAAATTTTGCCGAAAAATCACTCAAGACTCACGTTACCAAGCTTGAGATTTTTTTGCCACGCCACACAAGAATCCTACTTACAGTGTGACTGAGGCGTAAATAAACCACTCACGACTGGGTGATGTTGAGGGTCAGAAGTGGGGGAGGGGAAGAGGAAGGTTGGGAAGTACCTGGCTATTCGGATTTGGTGCTCGAGAGGGGTCTCGAGTTAAATCGTCTCCGCATTACTTATGTTACAACATTATTAAGATCTTTAAATAATATTAAATGCTTGGTAAAGTGGCAATGATGACCTTGAATAGGAACTAGAAATTAAACAAGGTTTCTTTTATAATATTTCAAAAATTCGTTATTACGAGATTGTGAAATTTTTTAAACCTTTTCTGTGGAGGCCTTTCTAGTTCAAAGAAACTAACTTTAGCTTAGTACGCCATTTCCGTGATAAGCTATGGAGCTTTGAAACATCAATTCAACCGCCAAAATATATCGTCATATTGGTTTTTCAGTATTTTGTAACTGTTCTTCAATAAGGAAAAATAGTATTTAAACTTTGGTGAAGGCAGATGTTAACGACTAACATAAATAATTAAATCTCACCTTGCCGACATCGGTCAGTACAATAATATACAAACTCGAAACGCAAATAATGCCAATTTTTTTCTTGAATAAATAATAAAAAATGATGAAACACGTTTTCTAAAAAAATTAAAAATCATTCACAAGTCTAATATTATCAGGTGTTGTAGTCAGATGTAGTAGGGAGTAGATGAGAAGTTAAAGGGGGTTTATGATGCTAGCATTTTTAACCAGTTTGCTCCAAAAGCCTGTTCTATAATGTATTTATTTATTTAGAATTAATTAATTTACATGGATAGTTATTGACAGTCAGTACAATATTGGTACTCCATCGCCATACTCTTCCCCACCTCCTTCCTCTCCCCACCACCTGCAGCCCCACAACATACCCCAATTGGGAGGATGACACACTTTTACTGGCTCCAGACGGTTGCGAGCAGTTGAGACAGTGTTCACATAAAAAAGAAAAATTATAAGATTTTATAAGTTAACAAGACAAACCAAAAAATAATATACATTAGTACAAAATTAATTAAAGAAGAAACAAAAACAAAAACCCTGTAATGCAGTGAACTTGAATATGCACTGTGCACAGTGTTACCATGCCGCGGAAATGAAAATCAGTAGATGTGAGTTGAAAAAATCGGCAGATTGGTGACAAAAATCGGTAGGTCGTCAACATATTATTAGGTAGGTGCTGGATTGTGAATATCAAAGAAAAAATTATCCAAGATCTATGATATTTAAAAAAATTTTAGGGCTTTTTAGGTCCATGCCCTGGACGGAGTAATTCGAGAACAATTTGAAGCCGCGGGGAGAAGCGGAAGATGTATGAATAATTCCAAAACCTACATAAATTTTTTAATGACGTATTCCATTCCTTGTCTCATAAAATAAACCAAAATTCATAAGCCGTTATAACTGCGTTCACAATACAAAAATAAAATCATAATAGTTCATTATGCACCACTTGGCATTGTTACGTAATACAAGTCACCCTATAAAAAAAGATGCACACTTTAGCCTCGCTTTCCCCATGCCAGAAGGTCGTGGCGTACGTGACAAAACGCAGCGAGCCGCCGCGTGATCGGCACGGACCACCCAGGGAGCGTTCTCAGCTCAACACGGGCCGGCACCGGCCGCCTTGCCAGTCGAGAGCGGACCTCGGTCATTGCAACAGTGTGTTTCTCGCAGAGCGAACCACAAAAACGCTCACAATGTTCGAGCGCGCGGAATTACGTAATAATAGAAACAGACGCGATCTCGTGCCAGTTTCCTACTAGATGCATTTTGCTATCAATTGCCAATCATGTCTATTATCTTGGTTCGAACTAAACTCAGTAGAGTTCCGTTTCCGTGTAAAATCCCGAGTGAATATCACCACATCAACAGTACCGCCGCTTTTGAGCGCGGGAAACCTGGTCAACATGATGTACCATACCCCATCAAGGCGAATCGTAAGCTTTCAACCTATCCCCTTTCTTGTGTTCAATTCCTGTAACTTCTTGTAAAGATACTCGTTTCATCCGGTCGTCACAGAGAGTGTAGAGAGTAGAGATCCAATTTATACCTGTGTTTCTTTAGAAGATGATTAATATACCTTGTGCCCTTACTTATGTGTTATTATTGAGATGTCCTTTTCCAACCTCCTGACCGATGGACGAGCTGCTGATCAAAGAACTGCCCACCCCTGATTGTACACGAGTCATCTGCTTTACCTTTCTACTGAGCTTAGCCAATTTATAACCAGGTTCGATTCCGGGTACCATATCTTAGCAGCATATAAATCAGTTAAAAAGTTAGTCTTACAAGATGGCTGCTAGGCAATTTCCCTTCACACTGCCAAAATGTATGGTTCCCAAACATATTATGCCCAATAGACACCTTCTCATAGCAAAAACATCACAATGAACTAGCAAAATTATAAATTTAACAATGATGTCGTGTATGGCAAATGGTAATGTAAAAATAACTTATAAACTTAGATTTTTCAAAGGTTATAATTGAAACATTTCGATAATTGAAGTCAATGACGTTACAATATATATTAATTAAATGTACAAACACATATTTCAAGGCTGATTGCGAAAAAAATGATATTTTTTTAACGAAACTGCAAAACTCAATTGAGAAATTATTTCTTATGTCTGAATTGGGGAGTGGCATCACTATGGTTTAGAAGGTGTCAAATTTCATTAATTGATGGACATAAAAATTAACAAATTGTTATAAACCTAGATGATAGATTTAAATAACATAATTTTACATAGATTTAAATAACAATATAATTAAGATAATTACAAACTTATATAATATAATAGTTGTTAAACATAGAAATTATAAGATATAGAAATAAAAAATAACTGGAGTTGTTACGTAAGAAATAATAGAAGGTAGGTACAGAGCTGGTTGTAAATTGTTCAAAGACAGAGCTGGCAATATTGTAAGAAATTAAAATGCAACAGCAATAAACGCATACTAATAAAATCTGTCAATCACACTCCCGGGAAAAATTAGAAATATTTCGAAGCTTATAAAAAAAATTTCAAAATCGTTTTTTTTATATATTATGTTTATATTTTATTAATTAATTCATCAATTACCTTTAGTTTCATAACCATATAATATGATGATCTGCGGAGGAACGGCGTGATGGTTAGTTAGGTTCATAACACAATTCAATCAATCATATTATTTTTATTTTTTTTTATTTTATTTGGGAAACAAACAGTTATACAAATATATTTTAATACAAATCATTTTTACCAAGTTGCATAAACCAGTAAAGTTTCCACAGAAGATTCATTTATATATAAGTAGAAAAACAGAAAAACATATGAATATAAATAATACAATACAATATAAATACTAACTAGTAGAAAAGGAAAATCTCCAAAAAAATAAAAATAAAAAGACTACAGATTCAACCCATACAAAAACAATACACTCACTAACTCTACTAAATTTCCCGCAACGATCGAACGCTACTCTCTTAGGAATGCTATGAATCCTGCGAGGCTCGTATTGAACACATCGATATTTGTGCATAATCTATTAAAGGTGCTACAGCTTCTTCTTATAAATACATTTTCAACATAATTAGTATTGCTCTTAGGAATATAAAATGTGTCCGGAGATCGAGTTACTCTTAATGGACATCTGAAATGAATATTTTGTAAAAGGTATGGGCTATCAATAAAATAGTGGATTATCTTATATAGCATTACTAGGTCTCTGATATCTCGGCGTTGATCAAGAGTTTTAAGGTTCATGGACACATTGTTTTCATCATTTCGCATGCGATAAGAGACATATTTCAAAAACTTTTTCTGAACTCTTTCTATGTTTGATTTATATGTAGAATTATGAGGGTTCCACACTGTTGATGCATACTCTAGGTGGCTTCGGACGTAAGATATGTAGACGTATGTAGGTATGTATTACAAATGGGATCATATAATTATTTGAAAAATGTATCCAATGAAATTAAAACGTGAATATTTTTAATTGTGATTACTGTTGGGTTTATTCAAAAGATGATTGATTTGTAATTTGAAAGTTTTATAATTTTTTTCATATTTAATTTTATCCAGAATGGAATTAAAAATGTTATACCTTGATAAGTATAATGGTGTTGATAAGCACTAGTTTTACATTTAGGGATTTCTAAGTTACCGCGTGATCTTGATCGGTTGCTTATTTTTGTAGAAATTGTTGAATTGAAATGGTTTTATCAATTTGTAACAGTGCACTATTTTTGAAAATTTTGTTTAAGCGAAGAACCCTAAAAGAGTTAAACAGCTGCGTGGTTGGAAATATTGATGGTTTTCTTAGGATGATTTTCAAAATTAACCTTTGAACCTTTTCTACAGGCAAAAGGTTGGCTTCGAAAGTCCCTCCCCAACCGATTATACCATATTGCAATATAGATTGGGCAAGAGAAAAATATATTATTCTTATCATACTGGTTGATTCTCAAGGATGGTTCTCAATCTAATGAAAATGTAAATTAGTTTTCTTACTCTAGATTACAGATAGTATTTTTTGTTTGCTCGTTCCATTTTAATTGTATAACACCAAGATACTTAATACTATTTTTGCCCGTTATAGGTAAACATTTCACATGATTACATTATTTTTTATATTCAGACTCGGAAGGGTGGAATTTTGCTATCCTCGTTGTTTCCTCCCATGTTTTTCCTTTTGTTATCAGTACAGTGTCGTCCGCATACAATATCATATCTTCAACTATTGGGAGTGTGAACATTTTATTTACATAGATAGTAAATAGTATTGGACCGATGACAGTTCCTTGCGGTATGCCAAAAGATGCGGTTTCGGGTTTGCTTAAGGTATTATTTATTTTGACATATTGGAGTCTCTCTTTTAAATAACTTTGGAACGATGATAGAGCTATTCCATATATTATTCTAATTTGCTTTAGTTTTTCTATGAGTTTCTATGGAATGTAATATGCTATCAAATGCCTTGCGGGGGTCAATGAAGATACCAAGACACTTTTCTCCATTATCTAACTTTTGCATTATTGTCGATGTTAGTTTAGCAATTGCATCCCGTGTCCGGAGATTGTCCCTAAAACCAAATTGATGTGGACTCATTATCTTCTTGTCTTTTATGTTGAGTTGTTTCTTAAAAAAAATTTCGTAAATTTTAGCTATGTTTGATGTAAGAGCTATTGGACGGTAGTTAGACATATTTTCTTCATCACCAGATTTAAAAATTGGATTAACAATATTTTTCTCCTAATTATTTGGAAATACACCTTTTTTAAACTGGTGTTAATTAGGTGACCGGATAAATCATCACAATGATAATTCATCACATCTTTAAAAAGTTATATAAAGTCATGGAAAGTGATGAAACAAAAACTTTATTAACTGGGTTAAGTAGGTTAGGTCACGTTTAAAAAAAATTATTTCATCGTTTCTAATGACTTTATATCACTCTTTAAAAGTGTGTTGAATTGTCACTGTGTTGAGTTATCATGGAACCGTCAATTATATGAGTAATTCGTTTGCTGATTTCCTAATGTACGGCTTTTAATGTTGTATCCGTTATATTGTTTTATCCAGGGCTTATACTTATTATAGTATTACATCTTTGTCAGTTACTGAAACAAAGGTGTGGAAACCTTTCTCAGAAAATGTGTTTTGTTCTGGTTGGTTTGGTTAGTTTGTTTACTGTCAAGGATAATATTACGAGCAAGGTTTGTACTGACATTTGCAAAATAATCATTAAAAATATTACCACATAGTTTTGGATTTTTTTCGGTATCAATGGTAATTCCCTGATTTGATGAGATTTCCTTTGGTACTTTTCGATTTGTGCTTTTGTTTGTTATTATGCTGATGATCTTTCAGAATTTTTTGCTGTCTTCACCAGCGTTTTTTATTTTTTTTTTAGAATAATTATTTATTTATTAATTTTGTCACAAAGGTACTTCTCTTTTGTCAGTCTAATTAAGAACGTAAGTTTATTTCGTTATTTACAGACGTGCTGTAGAAATCTCAAAGTGGCAAGCAAAAAGTAGGTCAATTGTAATGCTTTCGATTTCGTTGTGAGTTTGTGGGTTTTATTGCAAAGGTGTTCAACGCCCAAACGGGGATGCAAAAAGGTCTTAAAATTTTTGGCTGAGGTCAACATGAAGAGCCGGCCTACGCATTTCTACCGATTTATAACGTATCTCTTTAAAACTTTAAATGTTTAAGTATCTAAATAAATATATGTTATTTTTTAAGATAATATATATCAATTTTTACAGCCGAAATGGTAGTTGTATGAAATTCCTTCGATAGAAAAAAATCGCAAAGTAAGCTACTAAAATGATTAAAAACACATACTAAGTTTTCAGATCGCGCTTTCGGAGCATCTGGGCCGAAGGCTTGGAATAAACTCCTAGGTACTAAGATGCATAACAAGCCCAACATAATTCAGGTCTAAACTAGAGCTGGCCAATCGATCGTTTTACAGGAACAGGGTCGCTCGCGACCAGCTAGAGTCGTGAGCGGGTCCCGTAAACCTGCTCTGTTCACGACCGGAAACCCGATACGCGGCCAACGTGTGAACCATGTGTGAACGCTTTTAGCGGGTTGGCCATGGCGCTAAGATCCATTGATGTGGGCATGAAAGCTTACAAAAATCGGGTTGATCGGCCAACGTTGGCGGACAACACATCCCACGGCCAAGTGCTCATGTACACGTGTACAAGGCCCATATCTTCTTACGAACAAAATAAATGATTATCACATGGGACATAGTTTTAGGAAAATTCATTATTCGGCAGGCAGAGGTTCCACGGAATAAAAATTTAAGTGGTCTACGGGGAAAAAAAGTTTGAGAACATCTGGTTTAGAAGAACTAAGCGTACAAACAGACAGACGCGGATAGCAACTATGTTTTATACTATATAGAAATCGACTGAATTAATTGCCAAATTTAACGAAACCAGTTTGAAGTTACAAGATGATGTAATCAGTACCAAAAGTATAATGTTTTATATACGTATCTGCGTTTGATGCAAAACTTTTTTTATTTACAAACAAAACTTGGGGAAAGGAGTATGCTTTCAGTTTCGAAATCTTTCAAAACTACAAAAACGAGATAAAAAATTGCTTGTTTAGGCTCTTCATTCTGACCCTAAAATTTGATTGAGTGATTCATAACAAAGACATAGATGCAATTTTTATTATTCTAGGATAATTTTTAATTACGATTGAAAAATTTAAAAAACGAACAAGCAATTATTGAAGTTTCCCTAAGTACTTTATAATATATATATATATATATATATATATAATTTTTCAATCAAAAATATAAATATTAATGCTATTAATATTTATATTTTTTTTACAACATCACAAATTTCTTAACTGAACTTAACAATACATTAAATGATCTCAACAAATACAAAAATATCATCATCATAGGAGACCCTAATATAAACACTCTACAAAACGGACACCCACAAAACATAGAATACCTAGCAATACTAGCACAGCATGGACTGGAACCAATAATAAATGTCCCAACACGAGTCACACAAAACACTAAAAGCTGTATAGATCATATAATGATCAAGACAAAACTAAAAACCAAAACAGTAGTACTTGGAAGCACAATCACTGATCACTACATGAATATGATAGCAATAGACACCGAAAACACTATTTCGAACCAACATAAAATATTTACAAAAAAAATAATTGACTACTCAAACTTAAAAGAAAAACTCCAAAAAATAGACTGGAATACAATATACCAAATAGATAATGTCGAGGAAGCCTGGAATACATTTACAAATACGTTAACGCAAGAAATAAATAATTATACTACAATAAAACATGTAAAACTTACACACAAAGCAAAAAAAATAAAACTATGGATAACACAAGGAAAGACAAAATTCACAAACAAATTAAACAAACACCGTATGACATGGAACAACTTAATTACTATAAAAGATATAGAAACATAAGCACGAAAATTATTAGAGTAGCTAAGGAGTTGTACTACAGAGAAAAACTTAAAAAAGAAAACAATTACCCAAAGGAAATATGGAGAATATTAAAGGAAGTTACATACACACAAAAATACAAACAAAAAAATACTGTCGAACATCTTAATATTAACTCGATAAAAATAGATGCCAAAACAAATATAGAAATTATGGCAAACCACGTCAATAACTTTTTTGCAACTATAGGGAAAGTTTTAGCGAATCGTAAAAAACACAGCACAAACACACTAACACAAACAAACAGATCAAACATCGACACTCAACCAACACAACACAGATTTATATTAAAAACAACTTCGGAAATGGAAATTAACAAAATAATAAATACATTAAAAAACCGGATTGCTCCTGGATTAGATGAGATAACAACGGATTGCATTAAAATAATAAAAAATGAAATATTAAAACCTATAACACACCTAATCAACCTTAGCATAACACATGCCTGCTTTCCTAATACTCTTAAAAAAGGACTGGTAATCCCTATTTATAAATCCAGAGATATAATGGAAATAACTAACTATAGACCAATCACTTTTTTTAAACTCACTATCAAAGATTTTCGAAAGACTATTAAAAAACCAAATAATAAAATACCTGGAAGAAAACAAATTAATCTCGGACAAACAATATGGATTTAGAGAAAAAAGAAGCTTTGGCAAGTACAATAGATTATATACATAGCAACTTAGATCAAGGGTTTAAATGCATAGCGATATATCTAGATTTGGCTAAAGCCTTTGATTCAATCTGCCACAAAACACTTTTTAAAAAATTAGAAAATATGGGTATCAAAGACAAAGAACTCCAACTATTGAAAAGTTACATGAGCGACAGAACACAACAAGTCAAAATTAATAACTATACTAGCAAACCACTGCCGATTACACACGGAGTTCCACAAGGAAGCATACTAGGGCCCGTTTTTTTCACAATTTACATAAATGAACTTTGCAGCATGGTAATAGATGGAGAAATAATTAGTTACGCAGACGACACAGTTTTACTATTTAAATCTAAGGATTGGAATAAGGTATATAACATAGCGTATCTAGGAATCACGCAAGTGAAAAAATGGTTGGACTCAAATACACTTACACTAAACATATCGAAAACAAAATTCACAACGTACAGCATAACTAACACAGGACAGCCAAAAAACAATACAAACACCATAAAAATACACGAATGCATAAACACCAACATCTGCGATTGCCCCCTCTAGAAAAAACAGAACAAATAAAGTATATAGGAATCGTAATTGACCATAATCTTAGATGGACACATCACATCAAACAAATCACAAATAGACTCCTCAGAACAATACACATTTTCCTAAATATAAGAAACATATATAAAATAAAACAATTGAAAACAATATATTTTGCACTATGCCAATCAATAATAGAATATGGAATAATTGCTTGGGGAGGAGCAACAAACGCAACTATCGCTCAAATAGAAATCGCACAGAAAACGATATTAAAGGCAATACTCAAAAAACATAAACTAACCGACACAGACCAAATATTTAAAAGCTGTGACGTACTTGATATACGCCAATTATATGTTAAAACACTACTAAACTACATTTTCGACCAAAAAAACAAACCCCAATAAACACAAAATATCACTAATAGACCGGTCAGACAAGCGTACGAAGAAAACATAAAAACTCCGACGGTAAACACTACCTTTGGACAAAGACACCATAAATACCACGCTATTAAAGCATTCAACAGTCTTCCACTTGAAACAAAAATTGAGGAAAATAAAAATAAATTCAAACACAAAATAAAAAAATGGATTAAAGAACAAAAAAGACAATATTACCAAAATTCTATAACATAAAAGAATAAAACATTTACACGCAACACAAAAAAATATATAAAACACGCAACACGCACAAACACATAAATCATTATAAATGCCGATTTACATTCTCTTTTAATATTTTTCTTTTAGTGTGATAATTATATTTTAATTTTTAATCTTTATTTTTAGTTTAAATTTATCTTTATTTTAATGTTGTTTTTTTTAAATGTATAAATTCTTATATTATAAAATGGGGGCCTCAGCACGGGTAAACAACCCAGTGAGGCCAACATTACTGAATTAATATGAAATATTGTAAAATAATGTATCAACAATAAAAAAAAATTATAAGTACATCTTTTTTAACCTTATTTTTACTTCTATTGAACTTTAAATACATATCCACAAAATTTCTTGCAATAAGTACAATTTTAAACCATTTTTGTTATCAGACGAATTTCACGCGTTGGTGAATTTAATCTTTTTTTTACACAACCTACAAGCCGTTGATCGTGCCATACGCTTGCTAAAACCCTTTTTAACTGGTGAACGCGTACTACCGGAGTTTTTTTTACAACAGCTGTCGTGAAAGCGTTGACTTTCAACAGCCAATAATTCTCCAACTTTAGGGTACTGATTAATATAATTAGTTTTATTTTTTATGTTTTTTGTAGATATATTAAGTGAATAATCATTAAAAATAACAAGAGAATAATATTATAACACACTTCAAGCACAAAATCCAATCTGAGTCCAATTCGAGGAAATGGATTTTGTTTTAAACAGCTATATCTTTTAAAATAATATATATATATATATATATATATATATATATATATATATATATATATATTAAAAAAAATGTTACCGGACAGCAAAGTGCCCATAACATTTTTTACTCCAAATGTGCTAAGGAATAGCTGGTTAAAGTTTGTCGGGTACGTGCCGATACACCCTGTATAGATATAGTTGGAACCCTTACAAAAAGATTGATAAAATATCAGTATAAAATTATCGGACAGCAATGCCTTTCTCTTTCACAAAATGATTTTTATTTTCACATTTTTACTTTTGGATTCATACACTACATATTGAACCATAACGGGAAACGTACACATATTTACTATTGACCAGAAGTTTCATGAATTTACAAAATTATATACATTAAATAGTATATAATTATCAAAGAAAGCGTTTACTTTGTGGCTTGCCACTTTAATCAAATGAAAAGTTATTTTGTTTTTAACCACTTTGTTAGGTTTATAAGACAGCATTATAGAAAACTAGTCTAGGTACAAACATTAATAATGTATAAAATCTAATATTAAAATAAAGCGAGAGAAATTATATTAGACGGGGACACAGCTTCAGAGAGGGTGTGGTGGGTGGGACAAGGGAGGGTGGGGGTTACATGATTATAATATCAATTTATTTATGCCCATTAAATAAGCTTTTACATTGTTTTTTGTTGTTGTGTTTGTCTCCTTTTTTCGAATATAGGCACAACTTTAAATATCTACGGAAAAAATATGATTGTATCCGGACTGGAGTCAACCGCGCCAACAACCTTGCCAAATGCATGCCGATCGGGTAGGACCGACATTTATTTCTCATATTAACTGCTGTAATGTCATACGATTTCAGAGAAATGCCTATTCGGTTTATTTTTGTAGTGCCATTTTTGTGAAAAATATATAGATGGTGCTCAAAGCTAGACAATAACATTCAGTAATTGAAATAACCTTTCACAGATTAAGCAACGATACCTAATTTGTAGGTATATTAAATTCTTTCCTCCACACAGCATGCGCAGAGATTATAAAGCACATGAAGGAAATTGCAGTCTAAACGTTTGGGATGAAAATGATTTGAGCACACGGTTTCCTGATGATGGTACGGTCAACGTGTTCTGACAACGTGATAATTAATTTATTTTCGAATATTTACTAAAAATTTAACAAGACCAAATAAATAACCCATACTTCTGAAGTTTTTTGCGCGTATCAAGTAAAAACGCGTGATTTTAACCAACACATCAATAATTATCATGTGCCAGGCTCATGCCATGTCGTATTGTTTATATGTATTCGTTAAAAGTGTATCACACACTGCATGACGTCATGATTAGGAAATTGAAAGATGACGTCAGAAAATTTACTTGTCGATCGTGCAATTCTATTAATTTCTGACATTTGTTGATGCGCTGCCTTCAAGCTATTTGTAAGATACTTGTATTTTTTTGTATTCAGATAGCTGATTACATTTCATTTTCATTTTAAAATATTTGTAACTGGGTTATTTTTGTGATTGAAAAAAACGAACTTGCCCAGCCATAGCTGGGAAGCAAAATAAGTAAACTCTTGACCAACAAAAGGCAAAATGCAATGCACAGTGCCCATTTCTCATTGCGACACAATGAGTGGGCCTTTTCATAAATGTGCACGTGAACCATACCAAAATAATTGTGTTGGGGTTATTTTTGAATGGATATGCGGTGTCTAGTCTAATATTAGTCTATGCGTTCTACATTTAAATGCACTCCAAAACTAAGTTTGGGGACATTTTGACTGTGGAAATGCAACGTTGAAGAATCGGATATCATGTGACAAGAAGAACTGACCGGAATAAGCACTGACAAAGAACTTAATGTGCAGTTCTGTAGGGCTAGCTACAGAAAGAAATTCCCGTTGCTTATCCTGCTTCATTTTCATTTGGTGTAATACCTCACAAGGGTGCCCCTGTCTGCACAATGTAAAGACAGAGCAACTATACCGCCACCCGGTTGTTGGGCAGGGAAGGGAAGGGAATATTTTTACTAAAAAAATAAATGATTATCACATGGGACGTTAATAGTTTTAGGAAAATTCAATATTCGGCAGGCAGGGGGTTTACGGAAAAAAATATATTTGGCAAGTGGTCTACGGGGCATAAAAGTTTGGGAACCTCTGATCTAGTCAATCCACATAATGCAAGTGCATTATATAAGCATAATAAATACAAAACAATACAAGAACAACACGTCAAATCACCAGAGATCAAATGGGAAAATAATTCATTGACTCCAGATCTTTTCATATCAGAGGGTTCGGCTCGGTAGAACTTCTAATTGGACCTATAAATCCTATAGATCCCTCAATATAAATATTTAAAAAATCTTTCGTAATCCTACATGTATTTAAAATGACTAATTTTTGCATTTTTATATGTAAATTCTTTGACAGATCTAATATATGTATTTGGATTTTACTAAAAATTAAAACCAACTGCGCTAACAGCTGAGCCAAATCCCAATTTGGCAGGAACGACATTTATTTCGTATATTATCATTCATTCAAAAAAACGAAAGTGAATTTCAAATAGATGTATTTAAAAGGTATAATATGTTGGTCACGAAACATAATAATATCAGAAAAAACACAAGCTTACCCTCACGGTTTGAAAACTAAAAATGCTCCTGCCAAAATTATGTCAACTGGGAAAATACCATTAAAAAAACTGCCACATATCTCATGTCTGTTGGTTGCCACTCTCCGCTGCATAAATAAACCACTCACCTTCTGTAAAAATACTAGAATACAATACAACGTTTCAGTCAAGAAATGTTTGACGTAAGCGCCAAAGTGGTTTTTATTTATTTTGTGAATAATTTCATAGTAACGGAAAAAGTTAATCAAGGAAAGTGGTAGAAAATAAACTTAGCCATAAAATGGTATTTTTCAAAAGTTGTTTCTGATACGAGTTCATGTGAACTCATGAAAAAGTTAACTATTTAGTAGTTTGCGCTTATATTTTTCATGACGTAATTAACAATTTTATTTTAATTCTGATCAAGGGAAGCGATAGAACAAGCTTCAATGTATCCACAGCATATTTTAAATATTTATAACCTATACCGATTCGTAGTAAGGATTAATCTAAATAGTGATTTCACTTATAGCTTCACCTTAAATTTAAAAGTTTATCTGTTTTCATGTCAATATTCCGAGAGGTTATTTTTGGCGCTCCAGTAAACCGTATCCACTCTATAATAAATAAATTAAACGAAGCATTTTTTTTCAAATGGGCAAAGCTCTAAAACGATTGCAACAATAACATTTGGCTGTCATCAGTTGTTTCGTTTTGCTTCTTCGAAAAATAACACTGGTCGACATTTATTTTTTTAAGTGCAGTCCCTTAAGCATAGCTATTTTTTTATATGTATTTAGTATCTATAAATACGAAATGAAACAAAAAAAAAATTTATAGGTCAGGTTTTTTTATTATTTAACAAAGTTTTTTCACATAATTCTTCCATAGTATGACGGGTACTTACTGAACAAAATTTCAAAACTAATTCAATTTATTTTTTTTGCTCCTGATTTGCGCTTGTGAGTATCTTGATAGTCTCTCTGCAGGGTCCAGCAATAGTCTGCTAGCATAGATGGACTCCACTTTCCTTGGTATCGCTTTTCTATAGCCGCAATGTCCTGGTGAAATCGTTCGCCGTGCTCGTCAGTGACATCTCCCATATTTTCTGGGAAAAAATTCAAATGAGAGTGAATGAAGTGTATTTTTAGTGACGTTACATCCCATATTTTTATAGGCCATGAGCATTTCAGACACAATGCTGATATAGTCTTCACTTTTATGACTTCCAAGAAATTTCTCGACAACATTCTTGAAGGCTGACCAAGCGGCTAGCTCGACTGGTCTCAACACTGTTATAAAATTCGGATCAGTCAAGACCTCCCTTATTTGTGGTCCCACGAATATATCTTCTTTAATTTTTGCGTCGCTGATCTTAGGAAACTTTTGCTTTAAGTAAATCATGCCATTTCCATCCTTTTACAAAAATTTTCATCAAACCCAATTTAACGTGTAAGGGTGTAAGTAAGATATCTTTAGATATTACTAAGGGAGCATGTTGAACATTCTTCGTGCCAGGTTTAAGGTGCTTTCTAGTAGGCCAGTCCTTCTTGGCATAATGGTTTTTCTTGTCTCTGCTGTCCCACTCGCACAGAAAACAACAATACTTTGTATATCCCGCTTGTAGTCCTAGTAGGAGCCTTATTTTTAGATCACCACATATTTTCCATTCGTATTTTACAAATTTATATTTTGTAACAGCAGCTGCTTTTTGTCATAGTTCTCTTTCATGTTTGCAGCATGACCAAGTGGAATGGATGGTCAAAAAATCAAAAAATCAATGATAACTCACGAATAAATATGAATTAATACACATTTTAGTAAAACTTAAAACCCATAAAAACCTGACGTGATAGAAAAAAACTAATCACATATCTGAAATCAGTGTGAAATTTCCTGTCAGATTTGGCTACTTTCGTTAAAGGGAAAAAAATGTGTTGACCAGTGTAATCATTTAAAATAATTTAACCTTCCTCCCTCCATAATTTGAAATAATAACACACTTGAAGGGTGAAAGCCTGAAACATTTGGAAAAAATCGCCAAAACACAATAGGTACCAATTCGATACATTTATGAAAATAAATAGGTAAACACCTAGATAGTTTTGTGAAAAATACAGCTCTCACCGCAACATTATTTAATGTGCACTACAAGTATTTTATTTAGTCATTGATGCACTCGCACTGGCCTGTTTCATGATTGCACATTGCACAATCCACATTCTGGATTCTGCGCATTCTGCGTAATCTACGGTCTGCATATATATTATGAAAATGTAGACGTACGTACTACGTAGATACCGTTAAAAATTGCATTCCGCTTCTGTATTCGTTCACGTTCCGTTCCATTCGGTGATGGTATGTCTGGGGAGAAACACCCAGATCTGGGGGATTTTGGATTTCAAAGGGAGAAAAGGAGTTTTTTTGAAATTGGAGGATTTGAGAATGGGGATTTTGTGTAATCATGCATTTTGTTAGCCATGTGAGGATGATGTGAAGAAACGTAGTTTGTCTAGAATAGTTTGTGTTTATGAAATATTATATGTTGGTAAGGGGATTTTCAAAGTTTTCATAAATTTAGTGTAGCTATGGACTGGTGTATCAGTATTTTTTTAGTAGTGGTATTATCACAAGGCTTAAATTGCCAGGGCTTCTACCAGAGAGCAACTTGACGGACGTAAATTTCTCTCATAGCCAGGGCCAGCCCTATGCGGGTGAAATTAGAGCAGTCCACTCCGGGCGCCGAATCGTTAAGGCGCCAAGGCGCTGATAATACCTAAAATCTAACAGTCCTAACACATCGCCCTTATTTTTCACAAAAATGGCGCTACACAAACCATCCGAGTATTATTGATTAAAGTAATCACCTACCTAGGCGTCTACTGGTTTTGACAAGGGAAGTCAAAATTTTATTCCCGACAGGCGCCGTTTGCCTTAGGGCCGGCCCTGCTCATAGTGAACATAAAATGGGCCAGTATTACAGTATCATTTTGGTATTATCTGATTCCTCAATCAAATCAAAACTTCTGTTTTAAAAAAACATGGACTTATTTATTTATTGAATATCAACGGTATTAACATACTTTACATAATTCATGTCACAGAATGGATGGCTTGTCAGATATTTACGTAAAGTTGTCAACTCAAGTTGTTTTCTGATAGGAGCCATGACAAAAAAGATAAGCCCAGTGAAACCATTACTAAAAATACTGACATACCGGCTCTTTCTTTATTGAGTGGTCGTTATTTTTCTTTGCTCCTTTTATATATAATTTGTTTGCACTTATTTTATTTTATCACGTCAAAGGTATAAATATTACACAATCAAAAGTTATGTAGGAGGTATTAACTACCATGTTTCAATCGATTCGATGTCGAATTTTGCATTTATTTAGGGAATCTGGGGAATATTTTTTTTGACATATCATCACTGTTTCCATATCACAATGATTTTTTCCTCGTCTGTGGTTATTGATGAATTCAGCGAAATGTCATCGGGGTTCTCGGTCGGATACTCCATGCTTAAATTATTAAGAAAAAATAAAACATTAATCTCACGAATCGTTAAATATTGAAGTTTATCAATATTGTTATTAAATACCGTTATAATATTTACACTGTCTGCGAATGCGCTAATAATAATAACTATAATTGTTCCGATTATCGTCAATGTTATTTTACAAGTTGCTGTCTGCTGTGAAATACCAAGTGCTGTTAATTGCCTCGTAAATAATTTCAAAATGGTACTGGATATCAAGGAAATTAAAGATAATGGGGCTTTTGGCGGACCTATAAATTTTTTGTGGTGGATTGTTAAGTCAGTGTGTATTCCGCTGTCACTACCATGGTTAATTTACCGTTTTATTTCTAATATGAACCTTAAAACCAGGATGTTGGGATTACAAGATAAGGTAACCATCATCCGTCATGTATAATAATAGTTATTGATATTAACGTCCATTGTTATTGAAGTACTTCTAGTGATGCATGGTTGTGTTAGACGTATTGCTTTGAATGATGTTGAGTTGTGTCCTGTGTACCTGCATTGTATATTTTTTCACACAAATTCAGAGCTCAAAGGTTTTCGTTATCTACATTATTTTATCAGAGGAATTACCAATACCTTGCCTACTGATATATCCCTCTTGCTAACAAAGCTTTTTTAATTGGTAAAATATACAAACCTATTTGAGTTCGTGTTTTAAATTATTATTTCTACACTACGTAAATGCATTTACAGAACCGTCAAATTGAAATAAATGTTTGTTGTATAATTTGTAATTACATGAGTAATTTATGTTACCAACTAATTAATATTGCTAGTAGTTAGTACCTACACTATTTTGTATTATTTATACTAGTAGTTCTGTAAACAGTAGACCCCGGATCCAAAAAAGTATGTTTATCATTATTTTCTCTTATTCAATATATCAAAACTAAAATTTCCTCCTAAACCGTAAGTTTTGGAAGTAGGTACCTCCTGTATTATAAACCACAATATATTTTAAAGATGAAGATAATACTAACAAATCTAATCAAAATATGAAACAGAACAAGACACATAACATAAAAAGATAACGGGGTCAATCCGCACCAAATCATCCAGAAAATTTTGGATTTGTCACCCACCATCTCAGATTTTGATGAAACTTTAAATTTTTAATCCTTCCATATAGATAAGAAAATATACCAAATTTTACCTTCCTACCTCAACTCGTTTTTTTTTTATGGGCAGTTGAAGTTTGGGCAAAATAAGCATTTTTACATATTCCGAGCACTCCGGAAGAGCTTGTACCTTCAATGAAAAAAAATTGTATCTTTGTCATTTATAGTGCAAATGCAATGAAAATTTTCAATATTATCAAGAAAACTATGCTGATTGCAGAAAAAAATAAATAAACCCTTTACATTTATCTACTTGACTTTAAAAAATTACCAAAAGTAATTTTTTAAGTAATTTTTGGGACGGAAAAGGTACTTTACAAAAAAGCAATATCTCGGGAAGGTACAGTGTTAATGAAGTAATTTTTTTATTTATTCATATCTACAAATAGCATAGAATCACATACAAAAATAAAATTCATGGCATTTTACTTGCTTCAATAAATAAAATCCATTTTAAACTTTTTTCAAACTTTTTGTAATTTTTTTTTTATTCTTATCTACAATAAACATAGTACAACCTAAAAAAATAAAACTCCTGGTATTTTGTGTGCTTCACAGTGTAGAAACGTTTTTAAAATGAGAAATCTTAATCATACAGAATTGTTCCAAGTTTTTTAAAATCTAGATACTGTATTTGCAAATAAAAAAAGTCAAACTTATTCGGTCCTTTACAACATGCTGGTATGGTATATTATTGTAATGTACTTTCATTTAACCTAATCCTACATTGCCTGTTTTATTTTTATTGTATTTGTTTTTTAAAGAGTTAACTTTGTATTGAAAAGAGTTAAAAAGTTGATCTTGTTATAAAATATTGCTATGGTGTATGCATTCAGGGTAAGGAACAAGGTACATTATTTTGTTGGTGCCTTAAGCTTACATTGCAAGCTTACCAGCATGTTGTAAAGGACCGAATAAGTTTGACTTTTTTTATTTGCAAATACAGTATCTAGATTTTAAAAAACTTGGAACAATTCTGTATGATTAAGATTTCTCATTTTAAAAACGTTTCTACACTGTGAAGCACACAAAATACCAGGAGTTTTATTTTTTTTAGGTTGTACTATGTTTATTGTAGATAAGAATAAAAAAAAAATTACAAAAAGTTTGAAAAAAGTTTAAAATGGATTTTATTTATTGAAGCAAGTAAAATGCCATGAATTTTATTTTTGTATGTGATTCTATGCTATTTGTAGATATGAATAAAAAAAAAAATTACTTCATTAACACTGTACCTTCCCGAGATATTGCTTTTTTGTAAAGTACCTTTTCCGTCCCAAAAATTACTTAAAAAATTACTTTTGGTAATTTTTTAAAGTCAAGTAGATAAATGTAAAGGGTTTATTTATTTTTTTCTGCAATCAGCATAGTTTTCTTGATAATATTGAAAATTTTCATTGCATTTGCACTATAAATGACAAAGATACAATTTTTTTTCATTGAAGGTACAAGCTCTTCCGGAGTGCTCGGAATATGTAAAAACGCTTATTTTGCCCAAACTTCAACTGCCCATAAAAAAAAAACGAGTTGAGGTAGGAAGGTAAAATTTGGTATATTTTCTTATCTATATGGAAGGATTAAAAATTTAAAGTTTCATCAAAATCTGAGATGGTGGGTGACATGGCCTGGATGATTTGGTGCGGATTGACCCAACGGTCACAACTAGGAATGGAACCCACGATCTCTTGTCTTACCAGGACAGCATCTTAACCACTCGATCATTGGGACCTAATTATTAAACGTCATATTTGTCGATCTAATATATATCGACATAAAAATAAACTCCAGAAAAAATAAAGTATCAGTCCTACAAAAACTGCTTTAAAGTTCAAAATCTCCTACCTACACCTTTCCGCTTATGGTTTTATTGTATAAAGTGGATAATTAAGTTCTTTAGAAATTGATCATAAATATTTAAAAATTTGTGTCTGAACTTCATAAAATAAAATAAAACACCCTTTTTGGTGATGTTTTTTCTTCCATAAATCAAAACCGGCGACAAGACTTAATTATGTTTAATGTGTTTGCCATCAATATGTTAATTTGGATTCGATAATGAATTAACCATGTAAACTTAAAACTAACCATCTTAGTTTGATTTCGATAACTAACAATGTCAGATGAAATCAATTACTAACCATGTCAATTTGGTTTCAGTTATAAACCATATCAATTTGGTTTCCACTACAAACCATGTCAATTTGGTTTCAATTACTAACCATGTTAATTAAGTCTCAATTTCTATTTATGTCAATTTGGTTTTGATTACAAATCATGACAATTTGGTTTTAATTACAAACCATGTCAATTTGGTTTCAATTACAAACCACGTAAATTTGGTTTCAATTACAAACTACGTCAATTTGATTTCAATTACAAACCATGTCAATTTAGTCTCAATTTCTAACCATGTCAATTTAGTCTCAATTTCTAACCATGTCAATTTGGTTTCAATTACAAACCACATAAATTTAGTTTCAATTACAAACTATGTACGTCAATTTGATTTCAATTACAAACCATGTCAATTTAGTCTCAATTTCTAACCATGTCAATTTAGACTCAATTTCTAACCATGTCAATTTGGTTTCAATTACAAACGATGTCAAGTTGGTTTCAATTATAAACCATGTCAATTTGGTTACTATGTCAATCTGGCGTCAATTACTAACCATGTCAATTTTGTGGGTTTCAGGTTGTCGTGATAACTGGAGCTAGCTCCGGTATCGGAGAAGCGTTGGCTCATGAATTTTACGCTCAAGGATGTCGGTTAGTTCTGGCCGCACGGAGAGTGGACGAACTTAACAGAGTTAAGGCAGACCTCATGAGGACACACCCTGTAAGTAATATAACATAAATTGTTGAATTTTTTGGTAAAAGCCTTAATGATTACTGTCAGTCATTACTCTAGTAATATTTTGTATTGATGTGCAGAAGTCGTGAACTCCATCAAAACCTTGTTCCTGTCTTGACTTGACATTATCCTTATTGTTTTTGTGCCCTATTTTTGTCATACCTCTGTAATATTTTAATTATCCTGTATTGTAACATTTCTCCTTGTATTAACTTTGTGTAATATGCATATTATTGTATATCTCAGAGTGGTAATTTATACCTCAGTTTCACCCTGGTGTAGGCTTCTGTGACCTTATAAGCAATAAAACAATATGCAATCTCTGTGGAAAATTACCGTAATCATTAAATTTTTCCCATGCATCACACAAGTTTGCCAAAGTTTTAAAAAATTATTACCTTGTATCTATCAAAGTAGAAATTGGTTAGCATAATGTTAAAAAATTTTATGATAAGGTCGCTTATATTAATGTTCGCTTTCTCAATAAATACTTATTTTGGTTGTACTGCTTCAACCTCCTGCAATAAAACAATATGCAATCTCTGTGGAAAATTACCGTAATCATTTAATTTTTCCCATGCATCACACAAGTTTGCCAAAGTTTTCACAAATTATTACCTTGTATCTATCAAAGTAAAAATTGTTTAGCATAATGTTAAAAATTTTTATGATAAGGTCGCTTATATTAATGTTCGCTTTCTCAATAAATACTTATTTTGATTGTACTGCTTTAACCTCCTGCTTCATACTACATATTCCACTTCCGAAGATCCATTGTTTTTTGCACCCATCCTATTATCTAAGTAGACCAGAGGGTCTAAGTAGATCTAAGGCTTAGCTCTATGGCTTTCTTCCGTAGATAATATGAACAGAGTGATAAACAGCGTGGAAGCGTGCTGACTATCGACAAGCTACAACCGAACTGCACGGACTATCAAAGCATTGCAGCCAATAAAATTATGTGTTTAGAGTGTAGGTAGAAACAAAGGTGGGGTGCCACCATGCTTAGATGCAATTTGCAGTAGTATTGGCGAGCGGTGTTGGCGGCATTTTTATGCTGACGTTTTTTACTAATGGCTCATCTCTCTTGTTTCCATTATCTATGGCTCTGACCTTCATACATGACCATGACCGATCCATGCTAACCAATTGGGTTTCGATTGAGAGGTTCTCAAAGAAACGCGATACATTTAATTATTTTTGTTTTAAAGTTATTTACAATTGTTTTCTTACAAATAAATACCAATTTATTACTAACATGTTGGGAATCCTCCATTCTTCATAAGCGGATTTGCATAATTAGGGTTTTCTATCAATATTTAATTTATTGTGCCGTCTGTTTAAGCTGTAATTTAATCTCAAAACCAGTTTTTAAACCAGGCCCATAGAACAAACTTGTGTTACTTTCAAATTTTAATACCAATAATGGAATTATGTCATACAAACAAAATATAATTCAGAAGCAATAACTTTCCATTTTTATAGCTGATTCAGAATTATTCTACATTTCATTGATAATAATATTATTATTGTGGAATTGTGTAAAGGAGGAAAGCTGGTTTGAAAAAACTATTTAGAATAAATTAACAATTTTTATGACTACTTTAGAATTCTAATACCATTATGTGTTTTATGGCACTGATGGTTTATTAACTGTTTTTATTGGTAGGCTAGGCAGGTACCAAAAGAAATGAGATTTAATTTTATACTATGAATATTTCCAGAGGTTGCCGGTTCGATCCCAGCAAGCGCAAGTAAATTTGATTTAATTTGTGTTGTTTCATATTTAATTCATTCAAAATAATTTCAAGGGTGTCCGGGGTAAAGTGAGCTGATTTCATAAAAAAAATAATTGTGTTTTAATTCCCATTCAAATTAAAATTCTATTTAACTGCGCATAATATATGTTGATTCTCCAAGTATTGGTTTTTCCTTTGGTGCAACTTCACATGCCAAAATAATGACGTATGTAATATAAGCAGTCTAGAACAAAGCACTTCACCAACCAAATTGCCTTAAAATATATTATGTGTGGCTGATTCTAGTTGAATAAGAATATAGAAAAATTCTTTTAAAAACGCAATTTGCCATTAATCATCTTCATTCTTCTTTTAAGTTACTTTGTCCATTTGTTTTGTGGCACAAATTGTACACTTTCAATAAAAAAAATAGAAGTAAAAGAAACATTTGTATTGAATATTAACAACTTTAATGACCCTTAAACACTTATTGGTCAATTCGTCTCGAGTGAAAAATTACCAATGTCGATTCATTTGTTCGGGTAGACACAAACCTGTTTTAGATTTATGTCAATTTTTTTTTGATGTGTTAAGTGATACTATGCTAAGTGTATTGGAGTTGAACTGTATGAAGCATCTTACTTTTTGAACATTGAAAGAATTCACCGAAAATTTTTGCATTTTTTCTTTGCGCCTCCATGGAATGTACCCTTATTTATATGCATTTTGTTTTATTCCAAGTATGACAAACTATCATCCACTAGAAACTCATACATGTTTTGCGTTAGAAATTTGTGAAATAAAAAAAAAACATGTTTCCATTCGCAGACAATGCCAACCCACCCGCCCGTGGTGCTTCAGCTGGACCTGGCTGACCTGAACAGCCTGTCGGGCCACGTGGCCAAGATCCTGGACATATTCGGGCACATAGACATCCTCATCAACAATGGCGGCGTTAGCTTCCGGGGCCTCTCCGCCACCACCAACATCGACGTGGACATCAAGATCATGCTCGTCAATTACTTTGCACAGATTGCTCTCACCAAAGGTAATTTTATGTTTTTAAGTGTTGAGTACCATCATGGCATCACTATGGCGTCCCCAATTCCAACAACCTTCGTTGTAGTTGGGAGTGTTGATCTTTCGACTGTATACCACTTTTTTGGACAGTCTGTTTTGTCGCACCTGTATTTACACTAAAAAATCCATTCGGAAAACTAATTAAAAACCTTGAAATTTATGTGAAAGTGGTTATTAGTTTTTCAAAATTTTGGTGTAAAATACCGTAATTCTACTTATAATTTTGAGATACTTGAGGGTTGAGTAATTTCAAATATGGTTTTCACAAAATAACCTAAAAAAAATTGCGCTCGTAAATTTTGTTTTTTGTGTTAAAAATACCTAAATCAACAAAAATTACTTAACCATTTTTCTACCCTGAAGACTTATTCCATATGAAACCACTTAAAAGTAATATTCCCAAAAATTTTAAAACTTTATTATTCACAAGAACTTCATACTTCCCTTCAGCACCCAACAGTAATAAAATTAATATTTTATTACATGTCCTGAACTTGAAAACATGTTATTTTAAGATACATAACGGTACCTGTCTTGAATGTGTTTAAACAGAAACTGGTTTCTCTAGTGAGAGTGATATGTGTGTAAGACAACGAAACAAGCTGTGAGTCAGTGTGTCATTGACCTTCTAACAAATAAGTTGAATTTTGGCATTTTTTATAATTGGTGTGAATCTCAATACTTATTCGAAAATTACACTACAGATGCGAGTTGAAAGGAAAAAAGTTAATTTATATATACTTGTGGTTTTAAGTTGCAACCAACAATAGTTGAATAGCATGTTTTTTTTACATCACATAAGAATTTCACTTGTTAGGGCTAGTGGAACTAGTCACCCTCTTTGGTTGGCAATATTGTGTTTGATGAAATGGTGCAAGGGAATTAAAAAAAAAAAAAAATCGGGACAAGCTAAACACATTTATAAAGCAATGAGCCACCATTTCAACTGGCTTTTCAAATGTGTTTTCTGTTCATTTATCACTAGTAAAATTAATGACGCTAATTTGCCTATATAAATTACATGTGATTTCTTCTTTATGTTTATTTTGTTTTATTATTTATTTACTGACTTATTTCAGTATATACTACCACGGTCAATATACTACCACAGTTAATATACTACCACGGTTGATATACTACTACGGTTAATATACTACCACGGTTAATATTATATATGGGTTAGAAAGACAAAGGGCATGATTGGAAAAGTCGTTCCACATTTACATGTGGGTTTAATGATATTTCATCAAAATGACAATTAAATACACCTTTAAAAAGTGATATAGAGTCATTAAAAGTGATGAAACAAAAATTAGGTTAAATAGTTACCTATGTAACCTATTTAACCTAGTTTTTGTTTCATCACTTTTCATGACTTTATATCACTTATTGTAGGTGTGTTGAACTGTCATGTTGATGAGATACCCGGTCTCCGTATGAGTGCTATTTTTATTTTATTTTATTTTTTTTATAGTAATACCGCACAAGAGTCCCAACTGCTCCCGTCTGGAGCCAGTGAGACTATGGCATCCCCAATTGGGGTATGTTGTGAGGCTGAGGGTATTGGGGTGGGGAGGGAGATGGGGAAGAGGAAGGTGGGGAAGTACCTGGCTATTCAGATCTGGTCACCAAACACGGCTAAAGCCATTTCAAGCAACGTTTCAATTCTGAATGGTGGTCTTACACCAGGGCGATACTGAGAGTATCTTCCACTCTGGAACGTGCCGCAAATATACTATATATTATTTTAAATTAATTAATTGTGAAATAACACAAATTAATCAAATAAAATTTATTTGCGCACGCCGGGTTCGAACCCGCGACCGTCGGATCTGTAGTCAAAAGCGTATACCACTAGACCACGCCGGCCGTCAAATGTATTATGAATTGCATAAATCTGTTTAGTCAAAAGGAATTCAGTACGTGAATTGTAAAATACATCACAAATCGATCAGAAAAATAAACACAGCTAAACAAGACTCTTATGCTGTGTAAGCAAAATGTATATTTCCATGAAATTATGCGGCTGTTAAACATCAGTTTAGTCTATGTAACTGTTTTTGAATAAACGGTTGTTTTTCAGTTGTGTAAAATTTAAAATACATTTATTAGTATGACTGAATGTTTAAGAAATTTCATTAAAGCAAATGATATATGATACGACTCAGCATTTTTACAGAAAGTAGAAATTGTCATTTGCATCCATTTCTTTACAACTACATTTAAGTCATCATCTTCGCACAGAGATATTGTGTTAGAAACCGCAGCAAACATAAAAACATGTTTAAACTTGTGAAAAATATTACTGACAGCAAAACTTCTAGTGTTACAAAAGGCAAGGAATGACCACAACTACTTAAGATTCTTAAGAACAATAGGCCATGAATGATTGTTTAGCTGAGTTTGTGGTCACACGGCCAGACCATCTATTATAACTTCTTCTTGTGCTCTATTGACTTTTTGAACTATTATTGATATTTTTCCGAAGAATGAAAGATAGTGTGCAAATGTTGTCTTTTAATCTTCAGAGTGCTTCTTGTTCAAACAGTATATTATGTACAAACCTATTCAACATTTGAATGCACATTTTTTTAATCTTTACTTTTGTCGTTAACATTCTAATTGAGGTAGGCCCGATCTTCAATCAATGTAAAGGTCACAGCGGCATAATCAAATAATTTTTTTTTTTTTTTTTGAAGTTTGCAATCTTCATTTAGTAAGTAGGTACCTACCTACTTTCGTAATAGTAATAATTTATTAATGTTAAATATTTTTCTGTCATTGTGGCTTTTGTTTTATTTAGGAAACAAACAGTCGTACATTTATTTATTAATTAATTAACGGACTTCGTCCAATATATAACAAAGCGACACGAGATTTAGGACAATGTACAATGCAATAGTAAAGGATGGCATATAAAAGCAGAGACAAACAGGGAAAACATAAGGAAATAGAAATTAAATAGAAGTGTCGATTCAAGTCAAGACCTTGCTAAAACTAAAGTGATACAAAATATCCTCAATTGCATAGTGAACGACAAAAAACATTCTGACTTATACCAAAAAAATCGAGGTCTTGACGTGAGTTGACCATTCTACATATTCTGGACAATGGTGAATTATAAGCATAATTAGTCGAGTGTTGATTGAGGAAGAGCAGTTCTTTATTTCTGAGTCTACGAGTAGGTACATATATTGAATGTGATGAGTTCTAGTAATGTAGGTGAATCAATCAAATTGTTGATAATTTTAAAGAAACAAATGAGATCAGATTTTTTCCGACGGTCTTCTAAAGGAGAAAGGTTTAGAATTTGTTCAATTTCATAATTGCCTCTTTCTAATCCTATCCTCCTAGCAATCCCTTTTAGGAACCGATGTTGAACGGACTCAATATGACGAATATGGATAGCATAAAAAGGAGACCATATAACATAAGCATATTCAAGATGGGGGCGAACCAAGAAGCAGTAAAGAGTTCTAAGGGTTTTTATATTTTTGAAGTCGGAAGTGGTTCTAGTGATGAAGCCAAGTAGTTTGAGAGATTTATTAACAATCACATTTATATGTTCCCGAAAAGAAAGCTTGCTGTCAAGAGAGACACCAAGGTCTTTAACCACTTAATACTCGGTTTTTTTTTTTAACAAAAATGAAACTAAAAACATCAGGTTATTTAATTTTTATAAAGTGTTAACATAATTTAAAATTGTCCGGTTCAAAAAAAAAACAAAACATAAGCAATAAAAAATGTAAAAAAACTTAACCATATTCAAAAAAATAAAACAAGACTAACTATAATAAAAAATAAAAACAATCAAAAATATGGCGAGCGCAGTTCGTTTGTTTATACAAGTCAAAAGACGCAAGCAGTGTTCGGGTTGTCGCGGTACGATACACGTGCCGTCCGCGAAAACCGCTCGTTCAAAAGCATTAAGTGGTTAATAGAATGAACAGTTGTTAAGCATTTATTATTTAGTCTTTATTCGAAAACATTCGGATTTTTAGTTCTGTAGAAGGACATAATTTTGCACTTTTCGACATTTAGTTTCATGCAATTAATTTTACATCATTTATTGAATGATTCAATATCTGATTGGAAAAGAAGACAGTCATGGTTATTTTTGATTATTTTTAGGATCTAAAGGGACTGGGACACGGGCAAGCGGCTTGATCGCAAGCACGTAGTTTTTTTGTCTATTGTTGTCTATTGTTGTCTATTATTGTCTATGCTTAGCGGCTTGCCAGCCCGCATCAAGCCTCTCCGTCAAGCATGGCCACGCCTTTCTGTGATTTCGTGGTGGTCAAAATTTTATTGGTTTATTTATGCATCTATGTATATGTACTTCTATGCCTTCCTGTCATTTCGCGACTCGCGACTGTCAAAAGTCAATTTTGTGCAAAATGGAATCTGTCAAAGACAAAGCGTTCTTGGCTCTTACGTTAGCTTTATGTTTGAATAAAAAGAAACGAATTTGGTGTCAAGAATGGTACAAGTTAAGGTACCGCTTTACCCATGAGCATTTGCAAAGTGTATTACAGGCTACAGCTATTTTTTGTATGAATATCTTGTGCGGTATTCATACAAAAAATATGTTTTCTCCATTGAAAATTCAGAAAATTATTTATTCTACAGTTTGATTATTAATGACCTTGAAAACCGCTGTCATAATTATTAAAAAATACTAAAATACTTCCAGAATTTTTAAATTAGATGGATTTCTACAAATTGAACACAAAAACAATAACTAAGTACCTATTTTATAATAATTTTATTCAATTTATATCATTGTTTATGATACGTGATATTTATTTGTCTATTTTCGTTTGTCTATTCCCACAAAAATATAAATTCGCATCAAGCCCCGCCGCCAGCACGTAGTATTGCGCAATGCTTGCAAGCCAGCTTTGGTACACGGTCAAAATGCTTGTCACAAAGTGCCATAGACAAAAAACTACGTGCTTGCGATCAAGCCGCTTGCCCGTGTCCCAGTCCCTTTATTGTCATCAGCAAAAAGCCAAAAGCGTGTGTGAGAAAAAATACTAATAATGTTGTTTATAAACAAGTTAAAAAGAAGCGGGGGCTAGATGTGCTCCCTGCGGTACGCCGAATGTAACTTGGATGATAATAGACTCAATGTTATTTATTTTAACTCTTTGTTTTCTGTTGCTTAAATAAGAATTAAAGAAGGCCAGCAATGGGTTTCGTATACCTATAGCTTGAAGCTATAGGTATACGAAACCCATTGCTGGCCTCAACGTAAAGATGGCGGTACTTGTCAATAAAAGCTAGTGAATGTAGTTGTGCATCTTTTGACAGTTACTCACCAAAGTTTCGGCCATTTTGGACGTGCAGTTTTTAGTTGACAGTCGTTTGAGTGAGTCGATATGTGTGTTTTTGTGAAAATGGAAAAAAATGAGTATCGAGCTGTTATTAAATTTTTTTTTTGAAAGGCAATACGCCTACGCAAATCAAAGATGAGTTGGACTCTGTGTATGGAAACTCTGCACCATCAGTTACCACAGTGTAATTTTGGGCAGCTGAATTTAAAGGTGGCCGTAAGAGCTTGGGAGACGATGAACGTTTGGGACGTCCAAAAATTGCAACTACTGACGATAACATTGCTAAACTTCACCAAGTAGTGTTAGACGACCGCCAAATTAAAGTGAGAGAGATAGCAGAGGTTATGAAAATATCCAAAAAACGAGTCTGTCACATATTAAATCAAAATTTAGACATGAGAAAGCAGTCCGCGTGTTGGGTGCCGCGTTTGCTCACGTTATACCAAAAACGTGTTCGAATGAACATTTCCAACGCTCTGTTGGCGCAGTTTAGACGCAATAAATACGAGTTTTTTTCGCAGATTAATTACTGTAGATGAAATTTTGATACACCAATCTACGCCCAAAACAAAAATACAGTCAAAACAGTGGACTGCAAAGGGGGAACCGGCTCCAAAAAAGCAAAAACTGTTTTCTCGGCTGGGAAAGTGATGGAATCTGTTTTTTTGGGATACTCATGGAGTTATCTTAATTGATTATCTTCATAAAGAAAAAACTATTAGAGGAGCATACTACGCATCATTACTTGACAAGCTGAAGGCAGAAATTGCGGAAAAACGGCCACATTTGCAGAAAAAGAAAATCCTGTTTCACCAAGACAACGCGCCGTCTCACACCTCAGCGGTTGCCATGGCAAAAATCCACAAATTACGGTTTGAACTGCTTGACCATCCGCCTTACTCACCAGATCCAGCCCCAAGTGACTTCTTTTTGTTCCCTAATATAAAAACTGCGCTCGGAGGACAGAGATTTTCGTCAAATGAGGAGGCAATCATTTTTGTGAACAATTATTTTGCAGAGAAAAATGCCGAGTACTATTTGGACAGGTTAGAGAGATTGGAGCATCGCTAGGAGAAGTGTGTAGAGTTACAAGGAGACTATATAGAAAAATAAATAAAAAACTTAAGAAAACTTTTTTATTACTTTTCACCCTCGTATATCTAGTGACTTACGACTAGGCCTATAACTACTATGTTACTGACATATATATTTACATTTGTAGAAACTTACAACTAACATTAACATTAACAATCTAATTTTACTAGCGCCAGAAGAAGAAGGAAGTTCTATTATATTAGGGTGTTTTAATCATTAATTTTTGAACACGGGTGCAAAATGCGCCCAATGGGTTAGCTGGATATATATCTTAAATGAATGAATGAAATTAATCGTCGATCTTTAACGCATTTAGATGATGACAAAGAAATATAAAAATAAATAAACATTATAAGGAATTACAAAATGTTATAAAACAAGTAAAGGCAGTTAGTAGTAATACAATTTTTCGCATGATTATAAAATTCAAAAAAATATTTATTGCACAAAAATACAGAGTACAAAGGGTATAGCTTATAGGTTACATCCTATTTCTTCCGGCTAACCCAACAAATACACATTATATTACATAACCCAACAATTACATGTTAACAAATCTATGTAAATAAAAAATAAAATAACAGGTATTTAATTTATGTAAGGTATTCATTTTAGTCCAGTCAGTGGGGAGTTTTACCTTGCAAAAGGTTAGGTAGTAGCGATTTTGATATATGCTGTTAAGATTGGGACTCTAAGGAAAAAAAAAAGTTTTCGACCTTGGGAGGGTCGAGCTCGACCCGCCATCTTGGATTGAAGGTGCCAAAATTTGTTGTTTTCAAAATAATTGTGAAGTGGTCGTTTTTACAACCAAATTGTTAAATGCAAACTTAAAGACAACTAAATTACCTACATTTTTTGTACAAAGTTTTTTTTTGTAAGTCTAATAAGTAACGAGTTACAGTGGCGGAAATGTGAATATTTTTCAAAAAAATTATGAAATTCCCAACTATGAATTATGTTACTAAATTATGTTACTTAATAACAGTCTTCGTCATCAATGTCATCATCTAACTCATTGCCTGTGATACTGAGATTCTGGGCTTCCATTGACAAAATCTCTTCTTCTTCGTCCTCGACATCGATGTGAACCTCTGGCGAATTTCGGCATGTTTGATCATTACAGCACCTACATACAATAGAACGCTTCAAACTAGCTTTCCTGCAGCTACATGCAACGCCGCATCCTTTTTTACAATTGCATGAAATAAATTTTAATAAAGTCTCGGGTGCTGGTTTCTTTGTCATTCTTACTGGAACAAGCCCGTTGGTGTCACATTTCCAGCCCCAGTTTTCTGGATTTTTTTGGATTCCATACCATTTTTGGACTTGATGGTACGTTCTAAATGCGTGGTACCGTGCAGCGTCGTTCGTTGGTGGCAAAGAGGCAAGATTGAATTTGCTTTTTGTTGTCGACTTTGCGAAACGTTTGTAGCGGACTTCTTCCAAGGTTTCCTTATCCATGTCACCCCCGTACAAAGCAACAAGAAAGCGTGTTCCTGCAACTGCTATGTCTTCTGGTGTTGCATCATGTTGTTTGAAGATTCCTATCATGGCATTGAGTCTTGTGTCGTTTTGCACAAGCGAACAAAATTTTGTTTTTCCTTGGTTGAAGAAGGACGATGTTGTATCGCAGCCGCTAAAGGCATGAAGAAACAGAATATTCTCAGCCGCCTCTTTGTATTTCACACTATTCGCGGAATACAGTCTTTCAAAAGTTTTGCCTCTCCCGGGTTTGCGAAGATATATACTACTTTTGGGTGGTGCTAATGCTGTCAGCAGAACTAGGAGATCAACGTCTTCGCCAATAATGAAAACAGCGTCATATGATGAACACAAGGAAATCGCAGTATTGACAATCAACTAATCAGCATCTTCTTCAGCCTGCTTAGCTGTAAAATCATCCTGTATAAATTGCTTTGTAAGCATCGAAATCAGACGGACTTTGTTATTTTCATTGGCTAAAAATCGTTCTTGTGAAACTTGAACTGGCATTGTTTCATCCAAAAGAACATCTGCAGACATGAGCATCCAGGCAACGTCCTGTAACCAGGACTCAATCAGTGTTGCCAAGTCAGCTGTAGACTAGGATCCCACTATAACAAATCAACGTCATCGAGCACACTGATGATGCTATATAAGTATATTGTAACGTAGAAATACGTTAAAATGATATTGTGTAATATGTTCGTACAAAATTTATCAAGAAAACAGGAGTTTTACAATTTTTGGTCAAAATTTTCTTCTTTCAACCGCTGTAACTCGTTACTTATTAGACTTACAAAAAAAAAATTTCTGCAAAAAATGTAGGTAATTTAGTTGTCTTTAAGTTTGCCTTAAACAATTTGGTTGTAAAATCAACCACTTCATAATTATTTTGAAAAAACAAAATTTTGGCACCTTCAATCCAAGATGTCGGGTCGAGCTTGACCCCCCCCAAGGTCGAAAACTTTTTTTTTTCTTTAGAGTCCCAATCATAACAGCATATTATGTGAAAATCGCTACTACCTAACCTTTTGCAAGGTGGAGCCCTTTTTTATCCCCCACTGACTGGACTATTTAAGGTGTAGTGACATTTGTTTAAAAGAAATGTTTTTAGTGATGATTTAAATTTAAGTATGTCGGTTATTTGTTTGATGCTACATGGGAGGTTGTTATATACTTTAATGGCCATGTAGTGTGGTCCTTTTTGAAATATAGTTTTGTTTGCTTTTGGGATTAATAAGTTTTCTGTGAACCTTGTAGCGTGTTTATGTGTTTTGTTTTTTTGTGGGAACTTTTCTGGAGATGATCGAACTAAAAGGCATAACTCCATTATATATATGTCCATCACTGTCAGAAGTTTGAGATTTTTAAAAATTGGTCTACATGAATCCCGGTGATCAGAGCTTGTAATTTATCGTAGGCATCTCTTTTGGATGATAAAAACATCTTTGGCGTTTACTGAGTTTCCCCAAAAAACTATTCCGTATTTTATCATTGAGTATACATATCCATAGTATGCGGTGATTACTGACTCGATGTTTAAGATATTTTTAAGGGTGCCTTAAAACAAACAAAAGAAAAGCTACTGATTTTTGCTACAACTTTAGATTCATGTTCTTTTCAGTTTATATTTGCATCTAGTTGTATTCCCAGCAGTGAACAAGTTTGGGAAGGTTCGATATGATTGTTATTAAAGTTAACATTTATGTTTATAGGTGTAGTTTGTACTGGACAAAATTTTAGAAGTTCTGTTTTGTTTGTGTTAAGCGACAGATTTTGTGATAACAGCCAGTTTGCTATCGATTGACAAGTCTCGTTAACATGTTTATTAAACTCGTCAACGTCTCCAGTACATTCAAATAACAGAGCAGTGTCATCAGCAAACATTGAACATTCTATGCCAGCAATTATTGGAAGTTCGTTTATAAACAATAAAATAAACTACTATCATCACAAAATAAAAAATTAAGTTATCAGTTTAGTAAGCTGCATTTTATATGTTTTCAAGTTATAGTTCAAAATGTCTACATCTCGTAAGGCATTGTGAGTTTTACAGATACGTCATTTTAAAGTTCCACAGTTGAATTTGGTCGCCACCTCTGGTCTGGAGCCCCAAAATACTCTTGACTAGGCGCAGAAACGGGTGGTCAGTTTCTGCGGATTGCAATCATTAGAAAACAGTGGGAATGCTGTCTGTGTTCCAACTGTTCTGAATGGTGGTCTTACACCAGAGTGATAATTAGAGTATCTTTCACTCTGGAACGTGCCACAAATATACTATGTATATATTATTTTTAATTATTTTAAATATACTTGCCCATGCCGGGATTTGAACCTGCGGCCTTCACCTTTCTAGTTGAGAGCCTTATGCATTGACCGTTGAGGCCGTGTGTGTATGTGTTTCGATTGTTCAAATTCCCTTTAACTTCTTGATCACCGACGCCAAATTTTTACCATGCGCCAGCTGATTCTATTTTCTGCAAAATCTGATGAAAACCATTTTCGTGTTCTGGCTCTAGTGTTATAATTAAAGCTGGGGACTTGCACACAGATTCACTCTTAAGTTAAAAGCCAGTTTTGTGTTCTGAATGCAGTAATAAAATTCCTGTTTCGGACTCATCTGCTGATGCAATTCAAGGGAAAACATTATCGCGATCCAAATAGAGTTTTAAATTTATAGTTGCGACTCATTTGTGAACATGATGCTTGGTCATGCATTATTCCATTTTTTTATTCAAAGAATTCTTGTCTGATTCTTGAGGTGTATTATAAAATTTAAAAAAATGTAGGTACTAATAAAATGAGGTTATAATGTATATATCGAGGATTCTGTCCCCCCTCCCCCTTCTAAGTCTGAAAATGTATATGCGGCCCGCAAGTAATACTACAAACATCCAAATCATCAAATCCAACATAAATGTTGTTGATAACCTGTTTCAGCTAATGATTATCCTCATTATTACTAGCATAAATGTTTCTGAACTACTATGTTTGTGCTGGTGACAGGCAAACACTAATTGTCAGATAACCTAATGACAATGACAGTTGTGTGATGCAATTAAATTAATGATTGATATTTTATTGCGGGAAATCAAAAACATTAAATTTTACTATAATATTTTATTAATATTATTGATATCATTCAAGACAGTGTGTCATTGATAATTAGACACGTGTGTATTTTATCTTTGTTGCATAGAGCTATGTCACATATCGTATTTGACACATTAATATTTGAGATGATGCTTGCGAAACCACACAAATTACGATTTGACACAATTTCTTTGTATCGGAACGAAATAAACTGCAAATGTAAAGAAGTGCTCAGAACATTTTAAGGAGGACAAAGAAAAAATGATTCACATAATTATACATGTAGGCAGAATATCCCTTTGATTGACAACTGAATTTAAGATGCCAAAGGGTTAAATTAATTATATTTGGATAATTTGTTTTTGTGAATAATAACAAAGGGTTTGGTTATCTTTATGATTTTCTCTGGCTCTATTGGTCTGAATCACATAAAATTGACATTTTTATGTAGAATTATGGTCTTAAGACGGTTCTGCAAGAAAATTATCAAATACATGGTTTAATTAGTCAAAAGTTGCAAATTAAATACATATAAACTTTACAGACCAAATGTAGACTTGTGCTAGGTTGGGTTTTCTATTTTCTCCAGCTCTATAGGTTCAAAACCAAAGATATTTTGGATTTTACTTCTTCTTAAGTCAGTTCCTCATTGCGGAGGATCATGCCCCCTTCCCTATTTCCATGGTGGATAAGGTTCTTCCACTCCTCGCTGTTCTGCGCTGCGTGGAAAGCCATGGACACCGATGTACTGGACGCCAGTGATACTTATTGACTCCAGCACATTGGTGACCTTCCTCTGCTTCTCCTGTCAAACACTTTGCCAGTGACTATGAGTTTTTCCAGGTTGGAGTCCTCAGTTTGGTGAGCAACATGTCCAGCGTATCTTAAAATACGTTGTTGGCAGACAGTTGAAAGTTTATTATGGATGGCTAGTTCTTCCAGAATGGACACTTCTGTACGTCTGGCTGTCCATGGAATCTTAATAATTTTTCTCCAGCACCACATTTCGAGGGCATCTATCAGTGCCCCGACAAGTCATATCTTCTTGGTTTTTGTTATGCCGCTGTCGATATGTTAGATATGGTATTTTATTATGTATTTTGCTCATAGCGTCTTGTCATGCAAATTCTTCTTTTCTCCTCTATTTTAGCAAGGAGGTGATTCATTTCTTCTTCTGGATTGTACTAAGCATAATAAAATATGCTACACAAACCTACATATGATTATGTAAGAGATACTACCTGTATCTTCCAGAATGCGACGTTTACATATTGCTCAATAAAATTTAGCCTTCAGGCGCATTCCCACAGTTGGTATTTTCAATGTTAGTGTAGTTTCACACATTTGTCGATTCGACCCTACAATAAAACAATTCATTGGCCTGGTATTTTTATAAACATATTGTCTTGTTTGTGTATCATTTATGATTTAAGAATTAGTGACATTTTACTTCAAGCGACGGCGGCTTTCAAATAGGGCTGTTCGCTTTATATTTTATGATCACCCTAGTTAAACCATTATGCCTAAAAATATTTGCCAATACCTTTCCCACCCCTGTCCCATAGTAATAAAAGCCCCAAATAAAGTTTCATCTCCCTTAAAATAATTCCTTTAAAATATTTGTATTGTTTAAGTCACGTCTGTACCATTAAGAATAGTTAAATGCATTTTATTTTATGTTAAGAATGTTGTTGCCAACGAGCGGGTGGAACATCTTTATTTTGGTAAAATGTCCTTCATAATTTAGTTTAAATACCAGATACCTCCCAGAAAAAGGACAGTATTATAGTGTTGCTAGAACGGGTAGGTACAGACGTACCTAGGCAGCAGCTAGTATTGTAGTGTTGCTATAACTGGTAGGTACATGCGTACCTAGGCAGTCAGTCGTGAGATAATTACTAGGTTTATGTAAACCTAGGGAAAACTGAAGAATAAAGGAAACTAGACCTTTATTTCTTTCAGTTTAAGTTTGAGCAGAGGAAAATAAGATCCTCTGCAATTATATTGTGTTTTAATAAATTTATATGCCAAGAAGAAAAAGTGTTTTCCTGCATTCCATCTGACGGCGTGTTCTCGTACCACGATAGCAGAAACATATGGTCCTTCGAGCCGCATCGGGAACAGCAGCATCATGGAAGCGGGACAGCACTCAAAGACGTCATCTGTCTGCGGCAGCAAGGCGGGAACCAGCAGCAGCTGGATGGAGGCTCAAATAATAGCTTCAGCAACCAAGGTGCACATCACGAGACAAAAGGCCCGCCTACTTACGGAGATGGCTGAAGTAAAGATAGCTGCTTCAGAAGCAAAGATGGCTGCAGCAATGTCAGTCTTGGAAGCAGACGAGCAACATGCGGCGCTCGTTTTAGAAGCTGCATCAAGGACTTCGCAAGGGACTCTCGAGGATAGAGTCAATGACTGGGTGGACCAGTCACATCACAGTTCATCATCAAAACTTGGAGATCACGATGAACAGCCTCTTCGAGTTCAAATGGAGCAGCAACAGGAACTGCTCCATGATGGGCGGTTATCACTACAACCGCCCACAAGAACTGCAGGGCAACAGCCCTTGGCAGGGCAGAGTCTCCCGTCGCAAATGGAGCCTCGGGTAGAGCAGGCTCATCCGCTGCAATTGGAACAGCGGTTGGAGCAGCACAAGGGTGGGCGGTACGCATTACTCCCACCAAAAGGATCATCAGAGCAGCAGCCCTTGGCAGGGCAGACTCTCCCGTCGCAAATGGAGCCTCGGGTAGAGCAGGCTCATCCGCTGCAATTGGAACAGCGGTTGGAGCAGCACAAGGGTGGGCGGTACGCATTACTCCCACCAAACGGATCATCAGAGCAGCAGCCCTTGGCAGGGCAGACTCTCCCATCGCAATTGGAGCCTCGGACAGAGCAGGCTCTTCCGCTGCACTTGGGACAGCGGTTAGAGCAGCAGCAGCAGGGCGGGCGGTACGAGCTACTCCCACCCAGAGGAACATCGCATCAGCAGCCCTTGGTAGGGCAATCTCTTCAGCTGCAGTCGACGCAGCATCAGCAGCCAAGCAGTAGCTGCTGGGAGCTGCCTACATCAGTGCAGCCATTCAACTTAGCAGAGCAACGCGACGGGCAACAGTGGCCAGAGTCGCAGGGCCGATTCCAGGGACCAACACCTGCTATAAATGAAGACCGTCTCGCGGAATCAATTGGTAAGGCAATGTCTTTATATAATACCAGGCCCAAAGTTAATGATCTTCCCACATTTAACGGCAATCCAATTGAATGGATTGCATTCAAATCAATATACCATCATACCACAGACTTCTTAAAAGTATCTGACAGCGAAAATTTATATAGATTACAAAAAGCGTTAAAAGGAGAGGCGCGTGACGCGGTTTCTTCCCTTCTATTATCTCCTTGCAATGTCAAGGAAATAATAAATACGTTAGAAAATATTTTTGGCAACACGGATCACATCATACAAAAAACTATTGGTGAGATCCGAAATTTAAGTAAATTAGATGAGAATACCAGTTCAGACGCCATAATTCGATTTTCTTGTAAAGTAAAAAATTTAATTTCTATGTTAAAATCATTTAAAAATATCGGACATTTGCACAATCCAGATTTGTTATCGACATTAATCGGTAAACTACCTAGTACACTACGAACGTTGTGGCTTACAGACAAAGATAGGCGGAACACAACACAGCCAATACTCTGCTATTTATCACTTTGGCTGGAAGAAATCGTAATTAATTCACGTGACTCAGGAATAAGTTTTAATTCTAAAATCAGTAATGAAACTAAATTCACTTCCAATAACCATTTCAAGCAGTATAGTAATAATTATCATCCACGGCAAGCTAATCAACATCAAAATAAACAAAATTTTAATAGGCCTTATGCATCCAAAAATAATCATTTCGAACGTTCGTACGATACGTCAAAAAAATTCCTTTATCACACCACTAATAATGGAAAACCACCGTGCTGTGTTTGCAAAGGAGAACACCAGATTTGGCAATGTGAGAAATTTAAAAATGTCCCAATAACGCAAAGATGGGAAATTGCTAAATATAATAATGTTTGTTATAAGTGCTTAGGGTACGGACATTCCCGTTTTAATTGTAAAGTAAATTTAAAATCACCAAACAAAAAATTTCATGATTTATTGGTTAATCACAATCGGGTGGAAACCGATGAAGTTGTCACAAACACGTGGGAAAGTAATCAAGTACTTTTAAAAATTATTCCGATTACGGTATACGGGCCACTCGGAAGCCGAGATATTCATGCGCTATTAGACGATGGGTCAACCGTCACATTGTTAGACCAAGAAGTAGCCAAACAAATCGGTTTGTCTGGACCAGTTAGTGACCTCTCATTGCATGGAGTCAATGAAATGAGCTCCAACAATGCGGATTCTATGTCAATAAATGTAAAAATAAAATGTAAAAACGAAGTAGAATCGTACATAGCTAGTGCTCGAACCGTTCGGGATTTAAAGATACCAGCTCAAATGGCGCTATCCAATTCTTACATTTCGAGTAATAAACACTTAAAGAACGCTCCTCGCTTTGAAAGGAATGTAAAACCCCAAATGTTAATTGGGCAAAACAACTGGGAATTAATTATTTCCAGAAAAATAGTTCAGGGAGATAAAAATAAAGTATCATTATCTTATACAAAGCTTGGTTGGGTCGCGCTCGGCCATATTTCAAATAAAACGGGAAATAGTGTAGAATTCAATTTTCATGTTCAGGAAAACGAAAATAGCGAATTGCATGAAATTATCAAAGAGAGTTTTAAGATAGACGAGATGGGAGTAGTGAGCCCGAAAATATGCAAAGATGATAAACGTGCATATTCCCTGTTAGAAAGTACCACAAAACGCGCTAGTCAGGGGTGTCATTGGGAGACGGGTTTGCTGTGGAAGGAAGAAGAAAGATATTTTCCTGATAGTCTTCAGGTTGCGGAAAATAGATTAAAAACTTTAGAGAAGAGAATGGACAAAGACCCTGAATTTGCGGAAGCCTACTGCAACAAAATACAACATTATTTAGATAAAGGATATGCAAAAAAATTCAATTTCAGTGGTAGGTATCCGGATAGCTCGGATAAATTTTATTTACCACATTTTGCTGTTTACAACCCGAATAAGCCAGGAAAGCTTCGGGTTGTATTTGATGCGGCGGCAAAATCAAAGGGAATTTCTTTGAATGATAGGCTTTTAACCGGGCCCGATCTATATAATTCTCTGCTAGGAATGCTTTTTAAATTTAGGCAAAATAAAATTGCATTCACCGCCGATATCCAAGAAATGTTTTTACAAATTAAAATTATTGATGAAGATACACCGTTTCAGTTGTTTTTATGGAGAGGAAAAGATCGTAAGGTAGCCCCGTCTATATACGCTATGAATTCAATGATTTTTGGCGCAAAATCATCACCTTGTTCGGCGCAATTCGTAAAAAATAAAAACGCGGATCAATTTTTATCTCAGTTTCCCCAGGCCGTCGAAGCAATAAAAACAAAACATTACATGGACGACTATTTAGATAGTGTAAATTCAATAGAAAGTGCGAAGAAATTAATACAAGATATTTCATATATACATGCTCAAGGCGGGTTTAATATCACCGGCTGGGCAAGTAACGCGCCAGAGGCGCTAGAAAACATTCCCGTAGCCCACAGGTCGAAGAATGTTGTTTGTTTCGAACAAGGTGAGGAAAACATACAGAGAACATTAGGTTTGCAATGGGATCCAAATTCAGACACATTGTCATTCGATCTAAGCTTCAAAAAAATTCCCGGGGATATTATTTCTGGGAAGCAAAGACCCACGAAAAGGCAGATGTTGAAAGTCATTATGACAATATTCGATCCGCCCGGGTTTTAGCACCCCTGACAGTTCGGTCTAAAATACTACTGCAAAATGTATGGAGGTCGGGTACTGACTGGGATAAGAAATTAAATGATCGTAATTTTAATGAATGGCTTCAGTGGTTGGAAGCCTTGAGGTCAATAAGTAAAGTTAAAATTCCTAGGTATTACGAGATTTTATGCGATGGTGAAAACGCCGTAGACAGACAACTTCATATTTTCTGTGATGCGAGCGAAAAGGCAATGTGTTGTGTAGCTTATAGTCGTGTTCAAAATGCTAATGGTCAGGTCTTCGTAAATTATATTGCTAGCAAAACCCGCGTAGCCCCAATCAAGCCGATGTCAATTCCGCGCTTAGAATTGCAAGCAGCCCTTTTAGGTAGTAGATTATATAAATGTATAATCGGTGAACACACGCTCACCTTTAACTCGAAACATTTTTGGACAGATTCAAAAACCGTAATGTGCTGGTTAAAATCTGATTCAAGAAATTTTAAGCCTTTTGTTGCGCATAGGCTAGGTGAGTTGGATGAAACAGTTGGTTCAGAATGCTGGCGGTGGCTTCCAACTAAAGATAATATAGCAGATGAGGCTACCAGAGATACTAGAATGACAGATTTAGGATTAGAGGGACGATGGTTTTCTGGTCCCGAATTCCTAAAATCACCTCCAGAAGTATGGCCGCAAGAGAATTTGGCTAAACAATGTGATAGCATAAACAAAGAACTATTAGAGTTAAAACCATCGGCTATCTTACTCACCACATCGGCGGCATGTTTCATAGACTTAAATAAATTCTCCAAATATTCAAGATTATTAAGAGCTACAGCGTACGTTTTTAAATTCATCAACAAATGTAGAGGCAAACAAGCAGAAAATAATTCTCTTACTGCTGATGACTTAACTTCAGCAGAACATTTTCTTATAAAAGAGTCTCAGAAAAGAACGTTTCATAGAGAAATTTTAATTTTATCCAAAAACGAAAGATTGCCAAAAGATAGTAGATTAAGACAATTAAGTGCGTATTTAGATGTAAATGGAATAATACGCATACAGGGTAGAATTGCGGCGATTGAAGACGTACAATTAAGTACAGTCTTCCCGATAATTCTCGACAATAAAGATAAGTTAGCTCAATTATTAATTACACAGTTTCACGAGATGTCTAGCCACGGTGGAGTTGAACACGTCTTAAATGCAATAAGACAAAAGTATTGGATACTTAATGCGCGTCAGTCTATTAGAAAAATTAAATATATATGTCAAACTTGCAAAAATAAGAGAGCCCAACCACAGGCACCTCTAATGGGATGTTTACCTATGGAAAGGTTACAACATCATATACGTCCTTTTACACACACAGGCATGGATTACTTTGGTCCCATGAAAGTAACAATAGGGCGCAGAAATGAAAAACGGTACGGTGTTTTGTTTACATGTTTATCAACAAGAGCCGTGCATATTGAAATCGCGGATTCCCTGACTACGGATTCCGCCATACTAGCAATCAGACGTTTTATTGCTAGGCGCGGTTACCCGCTAACAATTTGGAGTGATAATGGAACAAACCTTAGAGGTGCTGATAAGGTATTATTAGAATCATTATCATCTCTAAACCAGGACAAATTAAATAACGAAATGTCGGTAAGGAAAATAAATTGGAAATTTAATCCGCCAGGATCTCCTCACCACGGAGGCTCATGGGAAAGTCTAATAAAATCAATTAAAACTACGTTTTACGCCATATTACGCGAGCAAGCACCACGCCCGGAAACTTTGCACACATTGCTGTTAGAAGCAGAAAATATAGTTAATAGTAGACCACTCACACACGTTTCTCTCGATAGCAAGGATTTTGAAAGTCTAACACCAAATCATTTCTTGTTAGGTTATAAATATGACACCCCAATCGTAGGGGTCTTTGATCACGGCGATTTATGCCTAAAAAAGCAATGGCGTATTGCACAATTTTTTGCCGACCAATTTTGGTCACGATGGGTAAAAGAATATTTACCTACACTGGTAAAACGTTCTAAATGGCATGACGTGATACCACCTATAAAGGTAGGCGATGTAGTTATCCTATGTGACAACACGTTGCCCCGGAATACCTGGCCAAAGGGTATGGTAGTAAAAGTATACCCCGGAGCCGATGGACAAGTTCGCGTTGTAGATATTCAAACAAATCACGGTACGTTTCGCAGACCGGCTACTAAAGTAGCAGTATTGAAGATACAACCATCGCATTCTTTTTATCCGCTAGGTGAAATGAATTCACGGAGGGAGGTGAATGCGAAATTACCTACTACAACTATTTAGTCATAAGATATACATTTTTACGGGATTTCTAGTTTTAAGATATTACCTACTACACAATTTTTAGTCATAAGATTTACATATTCCACGGAATTTTTAGTTTTAAGAGTAGCATAAATATTTTTATTTTAGTAATTTTAATAAATTTAACTGGTAATTTTCGTAGACATGCAGTAGGTACCTAATAAAGATAACAGTCGCATTCTTAGCCTATTTTGTGAAGTATCTTCACGGGAGGAGGTATGTATCTTCCAGAATGCGACGTTTACATATTGCTCAATAAAATTTAGCCTTCAGGCGCATTCCCACAGTTGGTATTTTCAATGTTAGTGTAGTTTCACACATTTGTCGATTCGACCCTACAATAAAACAATTCATTGGCCTGGTATTTTTATAAACATATTGTCTTGTTTGTGTATCATTTATGATTTAAGAATTAGTGACATTTTACTTCAAGCGACGGCGGCTTTCAAATAGGGCTGTTCGCTTTATATTTTATGATCACCCTAGTTAAACCATTATGCCTAAAAATATTTGCCAATACCTTTCCCACCCCTGTCCCATAGTAATAAAAGCCCCAAATAAAGTTTCATCTCCCTTAAAATAATTCCTTTAAAATATTTGTATTGTTTAAGTCACGTCTGTACCATTAAGAATAGTTAAATGCATTTTATTTTATGTTAAGAATGTTGTTGCCAACGAGCGGGTGGAACATCTTTATTTTGGTAAAATGTCCTTCATAATTTAGTTTAAATACCAGATACCTCCCAGAAAAAGGACAGTATTATAGTGTTGCTAGAACGGGTAGGTACAGACGTACCTAGGCAGCAGCTAGTATTGTAGTGTTGCTATAACTGGTAGGTACATGCGTACCTAGGCAGTCAGTCGTGAGATAATTACTAGGTTTATGTAAACCTAGGGAAAACTGAAGAATAAAGGAAACTAGACCTTTATTTCTTTCAGTTTAAGTTTGAGCAGAGGAAAATAAGATCCTCTGCAATTATATTGTGTTTTAATAAATTTATATGCCAAGAAGAAAAAGTGTTTTCCTGCATTCCATCTGACGGCGTGTTCTCGTACCACGATAGCAGAAACACTACCTATTTCCTCACATTTCTCATTCAACTGGATTCAAGTGAGAAAATACATACCTAGATTTTTTTTTTTTGACAGAAGACCAAATCTCAGTTAATTCTAATAATCTAAGATTAAAATTGATAAACTAATTGTAAATGCTCTATGTTTTACAAGTACAGTAACAGTTGACGCCTTTTATTTATGCATTTTTTGTGTCTGTATTTTATGAATCTGATATATTTGTTTCATTTTCAGCTGTCATAAAGCACATGATAGAGCGGAAATCCGGCCATCTAGTCTACATGAGCTCCGTGCAAGGAAAGCTGTCCCTCCCATTCAGATCGGCATACGGAGCGTCCAAGCACGCCATCCAGTCTTTTGCGGACACGCTCCGCTGCGAGGTGCACAAGCACAACATCAAGGTCACAGTCGTGTCGCCCACGTACGTCAACACCTCGCTGTCATTGAATGCCCTAACGGAAGACGGTGCAAAATACGGGTGTAAGTGTGAAGTTAACATTAAAAAATATATATCCACGTATTTTATACATAGTGTCTGGAAACTCATAGTACAAGCGGGAAACTGGTGAATCTTTCACATTTGGAGTCAATTTTATAGTGTAACTTTTTATTGATTTGAGCTTTCGTTTTCGAGTAAATCGAGTTCAAAATTGGAATTTTTATGTTAATCTAAGGACGGGTTGTTTCGGAGAATTTGAACAATTCATCAAATTTCAATGTTCAATTTCAAGTTCTGTGAAAGATTTTTTCAAGTTCTGTTTTTATTTCAGTTTTGTCAAGCAACTAGCCTACAATTATATAATAACAGAACTTGAATAGGACTTTCACAGAACCCGAAAATGAATGTTGAAATTTGATGAATTGTTCAAATTCTCCGAAACAACCCGTCCTAAGTAAAAATCTTAGTAAAATTCCTAACAAGGCAATTAATTAAAAAAAAATTGTAATATGTACGTGCTTAGTTAAAAGCGGATATTCTGAAAACATGTTCTGTTATCGTAGAAAGATAGAGTGTAAATTCAAAATCAGTGTAATTTATAGAATAGCTGACCAACCGAGTAGAAATGATAATTATAAAGCTGTATCTATACGAACACTTAGTAAATACATACATATCACAAAAATAAGATATTTATCATAACTTTTTTATTTCAGCACCACTGAAAAAAAAAGTCATTTTTGCTAAATTTTTCACGAATAAATCACTCCGCAAAGTTTTGTGGTATTGGCTTGGAACATGGTGTACATTAGCTTCCCACAGGAGGCACTCAGGGGGAAAAATTCCCTTAGGACCTGTGTCATCTTTGAAATGCTATGTGGAGGGTCTTTTTGAAGAAAGGAAGGAGTGAATCTGAGCCTTCAAGAGACCCATGTTGCAGGTTGGAGAAACACAGAGATCGTCAAATCTTTCAACAGCTGAGCTATTGAAGGCACGAATGAGTTGTAGAAGCGTTCTGTTCTCATGTGACAAATGTCAACCGTGTACAAATGTTGGGTGCACGTTTGACGTGTTTCCTAACTGTGCACCGGTGCCGAAGGGATTAGTGACACTGGTTCATCGAAGCATCTTCCATTGTAATACCGGTAGAACAAGGACAGCATTCCCACTAGACGTCTGTGCTCCAAAGATTGCAATCCGTGTCTTATCAATCATAATTCTGATATTATAATCGTATTCAAATTACCATTCATAAAGAATAATTCTCAAATAACTTTATATTTAATCCGTGTCTTATCAATCATAATTCTGATATTATAATCGTATTCAAATTACCATTCATAAAGAATAATCCTCAAATAACTTTATGGACTATTAGTAGTTTGTCCAAATTTCAAAATTAAATTTTTTATTGAATAGTTGACTATTGTTATTATATCTTGAGCCCCTCTGCCCTAAGCCCTGTACCTTTACACTTTTACACCTACATTGTTGGAACAATTTTCATTTAAAATTATTTTCCCTCGTTTGACACTGTAAAATGTAAATCAACATGACTTATTCCGTGTGATTTTTCCATTCATGACAGACAAACCTCAATTTATTAATTAATAGGTGACACTATAACAATCGAAAATACTCTCTTGAGATAGCATTTTAAAGCATCTATTAATGTGGGAAATTCTGTTTGCAAACAATTCACAGAATGTGATATTTGAATTTTGTCTTTGGAAGAATTTTTCTAAACTTTATTTGTCACTTACTCATTTATTGTCAGTACCTACTTCAAATAATATTTTTGTTAAGTGACTGATTTTATTTTTTACAGTTATGGATGAACGAACTGCAGGTGGACTGTCACCACAGATTGTGGCCCAGAAGACCCTCCATGCTGTCGTCTCAGAGAAGACAGATTTGGTGATAGCTTCGCTGCTTCCTAAATTGGTCATCGCTCTGAGAGGAACCTTCCCATCACTGTACACATACGCCATGTTAATAAGGGAAAAGTCTTCAGCCCCCAGAACATCATAACTATAAATTCTATGTAAATATGTAGGTAATTTGTAAAAAGTTAGATTCGTAAGTATGACGGTCAAGAACAATTTCTTTACACTTTGCAGCTGCATTTATAAATTATTCAACGCAAGCCCTTAATGAAAAACCACCTCAATCCAGGCAAGGACATTGAATCGAGTTGGCCCCCTATTTATATATGTAAGATCCTCCTATAGAAATATCTTATAAGCCATTATGTAGAAGGATCTTACGAGGGCTTAAAGTCAAACAACTAAAAAAAAACATGCAAATAATTATTGTTTGTTTTAAAGTCAAATAAAGATACCAAGAATTCAATGGCTTAAAGCCAAACGACGTTATGCAGGCTAATTTGTTTGCTTTTGGGAACTCACATGGTCTAACTGAAATCATTGTATCTCCCTTTTTGTGATGGTGAGAAATATAATCTAAAAGGTATTAGAAAGAGAAAAAATCACCCTGTATATTCAAATCTAGAAGATAACCAAAGAAGAATTAAAAAGTACCAAATAAAACCAAAGATTCTGAACACAATTTGAAAAAAAAATTATGAAACTTCATGAATTTTTTATAAATTATTTTTATATGAAACGACAAAAAAGGTGACGTTTATAATACATTTGTCTAATAAAATGTGTGTTTTTTTTTATATATTTTTTTATTATCAATAATTTTAATTACCAAAAAACGTAAAGTGTCCCATTTTTATTTATTTTTATGTTTGCATTCAAAATTTTGATATTTAAAAAAATATATGTTTGTCTATAATAATAATATTTGAAAGCACCTTTCAAAAACAGTGTTTAGTTTTCGGAAATGTTCGGCAAAATTCCATTTATTTGGATTTTATTATAAGCAAAAAGACCTTCTGTCAAAATATGGCCGAGGTCTGAGGAGATAATTCTTTTTAACAAAGTAATGTGAACGGTACAAATTATTATATGCATTTATTTTAAAAACTATTGGTGATAAAGTATTCCCAGACAGAGCTCATATCCACGTCTTCACGGAGCATTCCAATGGATTGTACGTCGTAACTTGCTTGTTATAATATTGGTGAATGACAGTGACCATTCTTCTATAATTAACGGGACCTTTACATTAGGATGTAATATATAAAGGCGTAAAATTAATAAGTAACTACATCGATGAATATTTATAAGATTTTATTTGACTTCGGGAGACTTCTGTGACAGGGTCATCCTGTGCACTGCCCAAAAATAAATAAATTTTGTATAGAATTTTGATGAAATCTCCTATTTCGCGGTCTAGCCTGTTTTGTATGTCTCCCTCTGTTCCCATACAAAATATGAACGTTAGCTATGCGAAAAATGAAACACTCGTGCAGAGTATAGTTTTTGATTTTACTAAGATTATTATCACCAATAATCAATTATATTATGTATGAAGTTTTGAAGTACATACATATTCTTCGTGTTTGATAATATCATAAAAAATATTTTTGCGTCATAAATAAACATTAAATTTTATGTCATAATATTGTATGTTAAATCTAAGTCAAATGATAATATCGATTAAATAATGAAATCTAATTTCCTCCATGGTCGAGGGGTAAGGCTCTCGACTATGAACCTGGAGGTCGCGGTTTCAAATCCCGGCGTGAGCTTCTAAATTTGATTTAATTAATTTGTGTTGTTTCGAAATTTATCTTAAATAATGTGTTTAAGTTATATTTACAGCAGTATTGCCCTGGTGAAAGACCACCTTTCAGAATTGAAATGTTGCTTGAAATAGCTTTAATAGATCTGAATAGAAAGGTACTTCTTCCACCTTCCTATTCCCCTTTTCAAACCCTCAGCCCCACAACATACCTCAATTGGGGATGCCATAGTCTCACTGGCTCTTAATGGTTGGGAGAAGTTGGGACCCTTATGAGGTATTCTTGTTAAAAAAAAATCTTATTGAATGAATTTTGATCACCGGGTGGGTATACACTAGCGGTGTGTAGGTTCAGCCAGAATGAGTTCTTGAACTCGAGTCCTTTGCGGGAAGCGAATCCCACTCCTACTCCCTTTTCAAATCACCTACTCCCAGAGGACTCGGACCCGGGCTCTGACCTGAATGCCTCTTCGTATGTACCCAGCGCTCGGCAGCGTGGCTTCCCGCGTCCTCACGCATTCGAGTGGTGACACGTCGGTCAGGTCCCACACTGGTGCGGGTCCTGGAACGGGACCAAGTTTGGGGCCGGAACATTCAGTTCATACCCAAGAACTCAGAACCCGGACCCACTCCTAGAACTCGAGTTCTTTTAAAAGGAAGCAATCCTCAGAGGTCTCCGGTAAAATGTAGAACTTACTCATCTCTAGTATACACAAGTATTAAGTGAAGTCATAGTTGTTATTGAATACTGATAAAATGATCAAAGTTAATCAATAGTTACTGCATTATGTATCTCCACTGTGAAAAGAAAGAATTCTAGTTATCTTGATGATAAATAATACCTAGAATATATACCTGATAAGTAGAATAATATTAAATATCATATTATGAGGGAATAACTCAATACATATAAACAACTGCTTTTATAAATTATTCATCACAAGCCCTTAACTATTTTAGGCAATGCATTATCTTACCCTTCCATTCCTTTGAGAATTATGTTGACCAAAGACTCCTAATATTTAGTGGTATGTGAAAAGTTTTTAGTATCTCTATTTCATAGATTTGGAAATTATTGTTAATCTGAATTTATGTTCTAAGATGGAGTGTTTCAATCGCCATCACATTTGTTGACTATCAAATATGGACGAAAAGTGCCATTTTAATTTTTTGACCCTGGAATGGACCCCGTTAAACACTGATTTGCAGACCGTTTCAGCTTTTGATCAAACAAGTACCTTTTGGTTTTTCAATAAAAAATGTACTTAATTTTATCACTCTTTAGTGATCATTTTTTAAGGTATGCAACCAAAAAATATAATAATAAATAATTATAGAGTTATATAATAACCCAGTCTTTATCTTTAAGAGAGTGAACACTGAACATGTGGCATTCCTTCCTTTCACCTACCCCTGCGTAAAACGGCATATGGGTTAGCTTAGCTTGTAATGTTCTCCAAATAAATTATATTATTATGTAAATAAGGTTTATTGAAATAATAAATAAATTAATGTAACATATTATCAGTTTTTCATTTTCCACAATCTTAATTTTCTTTTTTATAAAGCTATATGGCATCCAACATCGGACACCCCAAATGTTTTCACTTTTTCCAGTTATTGGCAGCTCTCACCCATTGAAAGCTAAAAGTTCCTCTTAGATTGTAAACTAGATGGACGAAAAGTAATCATTCGTTACTCACAATGTTCATCTCATCAAAGTAACGACTATTCAAAACAAAAAGTAGTTGTTACTTTTGACATAACTTTTTGAACAGAATTAGGTACCAAATATATATTTTTTTTAAAAAGAAAGACAAACATTCCCGGGTTGCGAATAACCTGACAATATTTGAAAATCTCCTCCTACCACCCACAGTAAGCGGAAAAAGGTTCCTCGTTTTGTGATGGAGGACTAAGCCAGCCGAGGAATTGAACACACTACGCCTGGGTGAGACCCAAACGCGATGTCAACTCAGCCACTGACCGGTCAATAATTGGTTATTATTTATGCCTCTAGAAATGCTGCATCGATATCCGCTATGTTTGAAATGATTACTTTTGTACTGAATACTTGGTTGCTATTTTATGCCACTGGAGGCGCGGAAGCCGGCTGTTCAAGGAGCGTTTTTTGCCAAGGACAAAAATACTTCAGTGTTAGAAGCGGAAAAAACGCTTGAAGGCAACTATCTTATCAGACCATTTTTATATAATTTTGTTTGCCTTGCTATTTGATATAATATACACCATAATAGGCCCGATGATTAGTTGGTCCCCATATCCCCAGTAGGTAAGACATTTTTCACTCAAATTTAAGCGGGATAAATCGACCATGTCAAATGTCTAGTTTAACATTTACATGATAATTGCATGCTTTCATCTCACCGAAATTTACGTAAACTGCCTAATTTTTATATTCATTATTAATTGATAATCAATAGACATCGGATTATATGCACTAACAAAGTGCCAAAATATGCATGCAAATATTCACTAAAAAAGGCCGAAATATGCACTAAAAACTCTTGATTTGCCCAAAATATGCACAATGCAAAATCAAAAAACCATTTATATTTTTAGATATTTTAATTAAAGACCGTACAAAAAACAGCGAAATATTCTTAAAATTATGCATAGTTTTTGTGACAATATACAACTAAAGTATTTTTCCAAATTTTCGAGCTCAAATTTGTGACGTTTGTTTTTTGTTTTTTTTTTTTTTTTTTTTAAAATAAATTTAAGATAAATCAAATTTAATAATGTTATAATAATTATTAAATTTGATTTAACTTAAATTTATTTTTAAAAAATTAAATGGAGTTCTACAAATTAAACACCAAAACAATAAATAAATCAACTGACGTCATTGGACAAAATTTAAAATTTGGCGCCATTTCTGGAGATATCTGTTTAGGCAGGGTATGACTTGTGCCATTGATGTAGGCATTAATGTTCTTCATATCTTCAAGACTCGGGTTTTTAAGCAAAATAGAGTCTAACTTTTTACGAATCTTTTCTGATATTGAATTAGGAAGGGCGTTGGCGAGTTCGATCATTGTTTCCAGTATTTCTATTGCTTTAATTAGAGGAAGGTTTTTTGTTTCCAATTTTTTTATTGTATCTGGTAACTTGTGGAAATGTGTTCAGATGAGGGCGATATTCTGTTTAATGGATGCGTCTTCAAATGCTGGCTTGCTTGAATGAATTGCAATGGCCTCAGAACTGTCAAATTGCCCAACTACTTGTTTTACGGCCTCAAAAACGGCCGCGTCATCGTCACCTAGCTCCCTATACGTAGATGATACCTCCCGCTATTAAACGAAATATGCACGATTTGGGAAAAAAGGCTGAAATATGCATTAACGTCGTAATTAGAGAGTTATATGCATTTGCATATGCAAATATGCAAATGCATATAATCCGATGTCTAATAATCAATATCAAATAGTGTGCTATGGTATTATACGAGAGATTTTAAAAGTTTCAATTATTGTTCTGTTATTGGACACTACGTGTACCTACAAACAAATCTACACGATTTCAATGGAAGTTTTGGTTTTGATTTAAAATAAGAGGAAATTAGCGATATACATTTTTGGACACTAGATACTGTTCACAGAACTATTAATTATGTACCAAGCCAAGCAGGATACAAACCAAGGATTTCTCCATTTCATTCTTAAAAAAGGAGGGCTGAGGATGTGAGGGTGAGGGATGAGGAAAAGAGACTAGCTCTTTGGTGAACCGTCGTTCAGTCATCAGCTTGCTAAACTGAGCCACTTCGCCCAGTGCTATTATAACATATAAAAGAAGTTTGCTATAAAATACAAAATGTTATCTGTTGGTATCGTAATATATTATTATGTATAAATCAATGCTACCTACTATTATGTATATTCTTCAATAGTCCTTTTTTAGCATTTTCCTCTAGGTAAACTGCTACAGATTCTGAAGAACAAGAAGAGTTGTTCAAGAGCGTTCCTAATACATAACAGACATTCGCAAACCGCCTCGAACTCGTCGAAACAAATGAATAAAGAGTAGGGGATGAATTTCCCATACGATTTTTCATACATCTCTAGCACGGTACCTTGCGACCGAAAATGAACCTTGCGGTCAGTTAAAATTGAGGGGCGATTTTCGCCTGCAAATCTGTCTTAATTTTTTGCACGACCGAAATTAATTGTATGTGTATGGTGTAGGTACACCAATTACTTACAATTACAAATGGTGCGAAACGCCGCTTGCAGTTGCTTCGTTCCTTTCCCGTAACTCGTGGCTCGGTTCGCAAATGTATACATACCATCAGCTACACGTCCTGCCCAGCGGAGCTATTCCAATTTTATGAAGCTTTCTATTGACGTCTCTTCAAACAATAGATATAACCTGTGGATGTCATGTTCAATGTAATTATATCATGTAAATCATGCTATGTATTGTAGTAAAAATAATAATAGCGGAGGTCATATTCTATAAATAAATAAAAACACTGCCATCACGTTTTAACAGTTTTAATGTCTGCTGTATTTACAAATAAATTACATGTTTGAATAGTTCACTAAATTTAATAATCCTAATATGACTATGCAAGTTTAGTGTATGCACCTAATTACACCTACCATATTTCTGAAAATGTTGTTTTAAAATTATTCATTAAAAATTGAAAAAGATAATCTAACCGATCATTATGATTTTTATCTTTTGGCTGACTTATGACCACGATGGTGCTTATTTTCACTAAACCATGGAAGTAGGTTTGAGCATTAATGCTTTGCAGAACAGCAAAAACATTGTGTTTTTAAAAACAAAGACAATAATAAATTAATCAATGGAAATACATACAATTTTTAGCACACTTTGTGCTTTTTCCAAGAATACAAAAATAACTGATCACTGTAACGTGGACCTTACATAAATCAATTACTAACCAAACGTTACACCCGCCTCAATAAAGATACATCTAAAGCTTTCTTCATTCTGTATCACACTTTGTTTCTTTACATAAAATATTGTTTTTGAATTCCTTTCTATCCTATCTACTTTAAAAATAATATATCTTTTTCCAATAAATCTTCTTTTAAAACAGTATTGCCATTATTTTTAGTTAACACTAGGATTTTTTAACTCAAGAAATAGAAATCTACAACACGAAAATCAATAGAAAAATGCTAAATGTCATGTCCGACTTAGTAAAAGGTTGAACATACAAAAGCCACTATAACAGGAGAGTTAATTACACTTTATACTTCTTACAATATAATTAAAATGCAGTAATCTTCAAACCAATATTCACATAATATTATGTGATGAGGGAAATGCACGAGTTTCTTCTGCTTTATAATATATTATGGTAAGAGTATACCACAACCAGTACTGGTGGTCAAAAATTAAAAATATTATCATTGTTCGCTGACAATATCTGTTGACTGTTGACATTTCCCAATAACGGTACGAATTGATCAACAATTAATTCCAAACAAACAGAACAATGCATAGGCACGAACTAGATCAAATTGTTTTACATAAGGCTATTAAGAAACGAGCTGGTTCATCTAGCAGGTTCAGTCACATGTTAAAAACTAAAGGCCAGCATTATTACTTTGACCTGCAACTTGGATGCAAAGGGGCATTTTAACGGAATGAGACGTTATCTTGCATGATAATCACTTGGTATTCCATAATCCCTCTTTTCCTGTCCATTCTCCATCACAATAATTAAAGTAACTTGTTTTTCTGGGGATATTATTTTTTACTGTGTTTAACTAGGAATGTTTTAAAAAATTGTCACTTGTCAACAGATGTTACCGGTAAAACGGTGTTATGCAGATAATGTTTATTCAATTATTTATTATTTAGAATTATGGGATATAGTTAATACATTTCTAATAGTTAAACATTATTAGCTGTATGTGGGTATACTATGTCACCTAAAACACTCAGTAAATCTTATATTATAAACTATAAAGGCAAACAAAATCAAAGATATGGTGTTCATATTGAGTAGCGTGTAGTTTTGCCATCACCAAGATCACGACAAAATGTAAAATATTTCAGTCATATTAGGAAAGAATAAAATCTAGAAACACAAACAGGTTTTACTATATTGAAGCCATCTAATTGCATAAAACCGTCAGTTTTCTAAATGGCTTCGTGTTCAAATGCATCCAACTACGGGAGCCAGTTAGGACTTATTGAAAATATAAAAAGAAAACACTAACTATCATTACACTAAAAGTCTTAAAAACGTTTAACCAATCTAAGTACACCCGTCTTATAAGAAGTCAACATTTTTTACTCCAAATAAAACAAATGATTAAAATTCTAAATGTACAAATTGAAAAATTCCTAATGCGTATAACTAAATTCATCTTTTAAACAGTGGCAGCTGGGGACATTTTTGCACTATTGAAAAGGGCAAAAATTAATTCCTTTGTATGAAGACGTCTTACAAAATATTACTTTTCAGTTCGGACCTCTCTAGCAAGAAAAAGGTCACTATCCACCACTACTTTTGACCAACAAGCTCTGCCAATAATTGGGAACAGTTATTGACTGAAATTTATTGTCAAAATGAGAAATTCACAGACGACATGGAATAACATTGTAAAGAGTAGCAGTTAACACTCAATGAGGATCTACAAAAACGGAAAGCAGCTACCTCTCAATGGGCGACGTTAATTAAATCATTTGAATATCTTGTACACCCTCCACAGGCATACGATGGCGGCCGCCAGGGACACTGAACAATGGAGGACTATTTTCTTGGTGTTGTCTGTTCGAACTAGGACGAGCGGAGACTCGGAGGTCAGCTCGTGTAATACTGGGAGGTGCGCCAATCTCTTCGGGTTCTTTTCCCGCTGGTACTTGCAACACGGGTCCCACTGCCACGAGAGTGTATAGCATCCCGCGGCCAGAACTGAGAGGACTCCGAATGGAGCACAAATCAGAGGTTTTGAAATTACTCCTGCAATATACAATACACTATATAAATATCTTGCATGATTTAATCACTTATGCTTTGTTCTGTCAAATGCATAGAAATGTAAATAATGATTTTAATAATATTATTGTTAAAGAAAACGGTCTTATTGTTTTGAACATTGTTGTAAGGTTTCAATCATTTTGTAGGTTAAAGATATGACAGAGCATAACAAAGAACAGCTATATTAGGGACTTCAGGTGAATGACATTGGGCATAAGATCAAGAGAAATAAATGTTGATATAAATAAGACTTAACCAGTGCTATTAGATATGGGCAAGCTTGTGTTTACATGCCTATAATGCGCTATTAAATCAGCAAATAGGGGGAAAACTATTTGTAAATAAAATCGTGTTTACAAAGATGATGGTTAAGAACCTAACCTGTAGCTATGCTGGTTATTCCACTGTAAACAGCCAACTTGTGTAAAACATTGCCTACAATAATCCAGCGCGAAGTTTCTTCAGCTAACCTCTCGGGCTCAATGACGATAATGGCGCAGCCGGCTTCTAGGGCCCTCTCCAACTCCATTTCAAATTTGACGAGGGCATTCTCACTATCATAAACTTCTTTAATAACAGCAATATTCGACGGTCGAAGTTCGCTGTAAAGGAGATTTACATAATCATTTTAGTTTTCGAAAACCAACATTGAAGGATTCGAAAGAATAATAAATAGATACATTTGTGAAATGCATGAGAAAGATGATAAGCACAAAAGAAATAGAAGACGAGATAAAAATAATCTGACAAAAAGAAAACAAAGACGGATGACAGAAGTGAAAATATGGTGTATTTAGGAAATGTCATAAAATTGCGGCGCGGAATAATTATGCGTAATATGTATGGGAGATAGAATTTCTTTGTGAGGATGATATTATTTAGACATATATGAATATTTTAAGTATTTTGTTTGTACTAACCCTTCAATTGTATCCCCCTTCATCTTTTCAGACATTAAATACGACCACAAGCACAGATGATTTCAGACAGACTTTACTTTGACTCTTGACTTCCGGTGCACAAATGCAGTGCACGTAAGAAATTCTAATTTACCGATAGGACGATTAATTTAAAAAAAAGATTTATAAAATATTTGTCTAATAATTTGGATTAACTGAGATATTCTGTTTGATGCACCTGCCCTAGATTTTAATTAATGTATATATGAAACCGCCATTTTTTGAACGCTCCAAACGAATTTCCTGTCATAGACAAATACATAAAATTTAATGCTGTAGCCTATGACAATTTTCGTTGAAGCTTAAATAGTTATTGGGGCAGGTTGTTATAGATTTTCTCTAAACAATTCTTCAATTAATTAATTGATTAGTTCATTTATATTGTCCTGGCGAAGAAGCCACTGGCGTTGAAACATGTAGATTATTATGAATTAAAAGCGGTGAATACAAAGTGATTCCCTTTTAAATTAATTAAAATGACGCTACAAAATAATTTTGGAACTATTGAAGTAGTGATAACATATTATTAATTTTAATTATTTGATAATGTAAGAAAAAATAGAATTATCGGTTCAGAAGCACAGTATTTATAAAATATTTTTATTTCCTTCGTTCTCGCACGCCATGACGAAGGAAATCTATTATTTTCATCAAATACAGTTTCCTTTGTTATTTATAAGTGTTATAAATCTATAATATCAAAACAGCACGCACGTTATATCGTTCATTTGCAAAGAAAAAATTAGCCTTCACATCGAAATTGAGTAAAAGTCAAAATGAAAGTAAAAATATTTTTTATTTCCGAGGATTTTGCATACATGGTATGATCAAAATTAAGGGAGAATTTACCGTAGATTTTTCAGAAGATATATATTCAAACAGGCTGGACACTGTCCCACGCAGAGCCCGTGGACGGAACCATTCTGACTAAATATGATACTTCCCATGCAGTGCGCCGTATTCGCCCGGGAAGAGTTAAACATTGTTTGATGTTTAGTGAGGTCAATAATATATTGTATATGATAATCTTGATTATCCATTGTCACGAATAAACCTAAGCAAGCCCATGTACGATTCCGTCATTTACTAATAATTCTATTATTTTCAGAACAACAACTGACACGTCCCCACGGAGATACGGGACAGGAACGTGCAGGAAAGGGTCCTCAGTCCTCACATCTATTAGTCACATCCTCAGACAATCTCCTTGGATGAATTGTTTATGTTCAACCAGTGATGGGCATAATCAATAATGGAAATAATATTGGTTTCTAAAACATAATCGAAATATGTTTCCAAGTTATTCACAGACGGTATATTTTGTTCCGAAAATGACAATTTCGAGAAATATATTAGATTTTTGTTAATTATTTAAAAACAGTAAGGGTCGAATTCATTTTTACACCCAACTTTTTTATTGTCACATCGCCACCAGAATATTGGTTTGTTCTCCAGACAAATTAACTAGTTGCGGGAAACGGGCTTCACATGTTGATATATTACTTGCGCGATTGCGTTTGGTTGAAAGATATTTATAGTATCATTATTTTCATAAATGCATTTTATTACTACTAATTTTACATTGCATTGTTTGATTTTATTGCGTTATTTTGTGTTCTATATTTACAAAACGCCCCATCATTTTCCCTTTGTGTGGACCATAGACATATGAATATTAGTAGACCTGCCCTAAGTGATTAAAAGCGTTTTATTCCCCACTCCCCATACCGGTTCCATTGGAGCCGGCTGTGCTCGCGTATGGCCTCAAGTGAATTTAGAAAACGTGACGTCATCATTCTTGTGCGAACTATGGTCGAGGCATTATCGGTTCATTTTACGAAATAACACGGCAAAATGGTGACTTGTACTATGAAAACTTGTAAAAATAGATGTGAAAAAGAGAATAAACCCAATTGTCGTATTACATTCCATATATAAGGATTATTTTACTTTATTTTAAGCAAATTCCATCGTATAATATGGATCAGTTGTAGAAACATATTATACTATCACATCGAGACACGTCTGGACGTGAAACACAAAGCTGGTTGGTTGCTGGGAAGTAAATTATGAACATTTATAAAAGTGTCTTAACTAAATACATAAACGAAATATTCGACTCTGAAAATAGAAGAAATTTATTTTGCCGAATTTGGACTTCGCAAATTTGTTCATAACGTGGCGAGTAATTTGCGCTCCCATGTAAAAATGTCTATTCATTCAAAAGCAGATTTTACTTTTAAGAACTAAATGATGATATTATAAGGCGAGATGCCTATATACTATCAGATTGATTTATTGACGAATCACAGTCAGCTTTACCCTCTTCGTTCTTCAACAGTTGATTTTACCCCTCATCCTTAATTTCTAGTCTATTAATATTCATATGTCTGTGGTGTGGACTTTGTTCTATGTCCATACAAATTATAGACATATGACATTCCAATACCACTATTTTATTTTATGAAACAAGAATTGAGTATTCCTTTGTTCTTTGTCCAAATAATCCAGGCGAACGACTCAATGCCATTGGTCAAAAAGGATTCGGAACAAAACAATACGAAAGAAAACAGGACCATTTAAAAAATAAATTATAAATACCTAATGAATAATAACTTGAGAGGCGGGTTATTCTCATTTAATTAAAAAATAATGGGATACCCCGGAAGAAGGATCTATCTGAAAAATGAATTTTGTTCAGGAGAAGCAAGAAACAGTTTCAAACCTTTAAAAAATATTTCTGGAAAAATTATATAAATATTATGTTACTTAGTGAAATAAGTGTAGATATATATAATGTTACATTTATATGTATTCAACTAGTGTTAGAGCAATGCTTTTTCTTACAATATTTTATACCACAGACTGAAAATAAACAACACACAGCACTTATTTCATAAAATATAATTATAAAATAATTCCTGACATTTCAAAAATTTCAGATAAAATGTACATATAAGATACGTAATTAAATTTAAATTTTTTTTGGGAAATAGCAGACACTTTGTGGTTTGACATATTATTAAATACAAATAAAACACTGTTTATAAACCACTAATTAGGTACCAATTGAAAAATTTGTTGAGACCGACCGGTTTCGCTTGGTAGAAGCATCTTCAGTGTTAAAAATTTATCTAATTTAGTTAAATTCGTGGTTCTTAAACAAAGTGTTTTATTTTTATTTAACATTATTGTATTTGTACAAGACCGGTACTATATTGGCGCAATTGGAGAAGTCCGCTCCGGGCGCCGAATTGTCAAGGCGCCAAGGCTCTGATACCTAATACCTAATAGTCATAACACATCGCCCTTGAGATTATTTTTCACAAAATCAGCGCTGTACAAACAAACAAATCATTCTAATATTATTGATAACAGTGATCACCTACCCAGACGTCTACTGGTCAAAACCAGCCTATTACGCGCCAGGCGTAATTTGGCTCTGGGCCGGCCATGCTAATTTCTATGCCTTTCGTGAAATAATTGAGTTTTCTATACCGATAAAACTATATTTTCATGTTGCATGTGTACGGGTGCAAACAAATAATTCGTCTTAATATTTCAAAGCATAACTTGAATATAGGTATACAAAGTGTATTTTCATAAAATAATTAAAGTTACGCCATCTTTGAACGCGAAGATTATAATGTACGTTACGTTTACCTTTAATATCCACATTTTATTTTAAAAACACTTTGTAGATAATAATGAGAAGTAAGTATTTCAATTTTCGAATCCATATGGATACGCTGTCGTTGAGGCTAAACAAGTTGGGGTCCTGTCTACGGATAGATACTAGATGGGTACTATACACGGAGGAAGGAAGGGAGAGGAGGTTGTAATACGATCATTTCCTGCGTGATTTTTGTCGCTAACTTCAAGGACAGAAGCCTGAAGTGCAGGGGAGGAATTTCAAATAGATGCGCCCATTAATCGCGCTACACTTGCCATAATGAAATGCGTTTTAATGTTTATTTGATTTCTTTATGTAAATCTGTCGGGAAGCATCTAGCGGAATTAAGAGAAACAATTAGTCCAATCAACGTCGCGTATCGACCCTTTGGAATAATAATGTTCAACCTAACAAACCAAAGTTATACGATTGTGATCTCTAAAGTAACTTTCTTCAAAGCCCATTATCGCATAAAATTACTGTACAAAGGTGGCTGCTACGACAAAACCCGCCAAAAACATGTGGCAGAAACTCGAGCTATTTATGTACTACGAAAAACAAATCCCTAGTTTTTAAAATTCTTCCGAATTTTTACAAAAGACAACAATAGCACTTTATAGCTTGTAAAGGAACAAGAACAACCTACTCATGCCGAGCGGCGAAATCGTACTGGCCTGGTGCCGCGCCCAAACGAGCCTGGTTGAGTTACCCAATGTGATGTGCTCGTTGTCCTAGTGCTATCTCCTCTCCCTTCTTTCCTCCATGGTACTATAGGTACCATAGACTAGTCCATGATAGGTACTTACGCATATTATTCCCAAAACGGTGTAGGTATTCCGAAAAATCAAAAAGCACACACTATGAAGAGTATGAAGGAAGAACAAGGCAGACACCGGCAGACAATAACAATGTATCTGCTCCATCACGCCAACATGTGACGGGTGACACATCGCACTGCCAACCAGCACCAACAAGGGAAGGCGGAAGCGCGTGTCCCACCTGAACAACACAATGGCGGGTAAACTTCCCGTGCCGGGTAGTCTGTTGTCAGTTCTGTACCTACTGTAGTCCGTCCTTCCGGCGACATTTCACGGATTTTGAGTCACCAATCAACAGAATGGTAATAGTTTTACCTTACGCATAACCCATAATTAAACTTTTAACTAAGTAGGTACTATCATTGTGTATTAATTTTTTTATTGTTTCAGTTTTAGTACCTACGTAATTTTTTTTCGAAGTATTCGAAAAATAATTTTAAAACATGGCGTCTTTTTTTATTTTTTTGACAGTTGTGAATATTTTTCACAATTGTTATAAGTTATGTCGCAAACTGGAAATGGATGCGTCGACATCGTGTTTTTTTTTACCCGTCGAGAGTTTTTGCTGCTTCAAAAAAGATTTATCAAATGAGATTGACAAAACGTTTTTGCCATTATTGATGGTTTAAATATTAACCACCTAAAAATCTATTCGGAAGGGGTAGAACTATTTGCGTAGGTACTTGAAATGATTTTTCTCACACACTAACTCGCAGTTGCAACTTTTTTTCAGGTGTGTTGCTCCCACGGAGGAAGGAAGGGAATGGAGTTGGTTATACGATAATTTCCTACTAGAATTGTGTCGCTAACTTCGAGGACGAAATACTGGAATGCAGGGGGGAATTTCAAATTGACACGCCCATTAGTCGGGGTACATTTGCCAAAGGTTATTCAAATTAGCAATAGATGGCGCTATTTAAAACAATAACATAATTTAAATTTGAATAAAACTGGTTGTGATATATCTATTTTATAAAATATATTTTTACAAGCCAGGCAATAATAATAAAATGCGTTTTAATGTTTATTTGATTTATTTATATTATTATGCAGAGAAATATCTAGCGGAATTAAAAGAAACTATGAAATCATCGCGTACCCACCCTTTGGAATAACAATGTTCTATCTGTCAAACCCAAGCTATGCGATTGCGACATTTAAACTAACTTTCTTCATAGTCCATTATCATATAACATTGCTGTACAAAGGAGTGAGTTTGCCACGACAAACGCGTCACAAACATGTGGCAGAAACGCGTAGGTACTATTTATTATAAAAAATAACAATACTTTTACCTCAAAAGTAATGCCATCTCAAGTTTTTAACTTTCTTTCTTATGGTTATAACAAAATTTCATGCTGCATTTCATCGTTTAAAGCAGAGGTTCCCAAACTAAACCTATTAACGTCCCATATGATAATCATTTCTTTTTTTCATAAGAAGATTCCCTTCCCTTGCCTGCCCAACAACCGGGTGGCGGTATCAGCGGCGTAGCTACCTAGGGGCTACGCGGGGCAGTGCCCCGGGGTCCTCAAGCTCAGGGGGCCCTCGAATCCTTACCAGAAATCTCGATCGAACTGAACTTTTGGAAATTTCTCCCATTTTCAAAATAAATATGACAGGTTGCAACTTGCAACCCCACTTTAATCATGACAACTCAGTTGAGAGAAATTCAAAATTTATGCCTAGGGAATTCCCCTAAATTCTTTCTGTAGGTTGGCAGTGTTGTCAATTTGACGGATAGTGATATGTGCGTCATTTTCCAACGGCACTTGTAGCGTATTAAAATATGGATAAAAAGAAGAAACCCAGTGATGCATTTAAACACAAACAACGCTAAGAATGAGAAGATAGTAAACAAAAATTGCCCAAAATTGACAAGTTTTTTAGTCAGCCTTCTGCAAGTACATCTGGCCAAAATATTTCTATCGATAGTGACTCAAATAATGAGGTAACTGCAGTGTTGGTTGAGAAGCCTACTGAAGAAGATTCGACAATTATGGCAGTTGGAGATACCTCCGCCGCCGATCATGTGAACGTGGATGATGTTTGCATGACACACATAAGAGCGGAGGGTTTTGAGGAACCACAGACCTCTACATTTTTCGAAAATGTGTACGACAAATCTTCTTATGACTTGGGAAACTTCACGAACAAAATATTAAGTGATAACGAAAAACGTCAAATTCTTGATATGGGGCCTTTACAGCCTTCAGGACCTTTTCCAACAGACATCAACCAGAACAATAGGTGTTTTTCAAAATCGTACTACTTTTCGTGTTCTAAATATGGGCCAGTTAATCGTTTTTGGTTGTGTTATTCCAAAATACTAGACGCTGCCTATTGTCAACCCTGCTGGTTATTTGCTTCACAAAGGAATAATGTTTGGTGTACGGGACGGGAATTCGAGATTGGAAGAATTTATCAGAAAGAATTAAACAACACAGTTGTTCGAGTGGCCATTCGGAAGCATGTGCTGTGTATGAATTTTGGAAAAAAAACGATACTAATACTATCGACAAGGAACTTGAAAATGAAATTCGCAAAGAAGCATCATTTTGGAAAATGGTTCTTCAAAGGTTATGCCATATCATACTTACCCTAGCAAAGAGTTCTTTGGCTTTGAGAGGACATCAAGAAGACTTAAGTCAGGAAGAATACCACGGAAATTTTCTGTCCTTTGTAGAGCTTGTCGTCCGATATGATCACATTTTGCGGCAAGTTTTGGATATGCCCAAAGGTAATAATAATTATTTCTAAGTTTTTTTTATCGTTTTATTTTGTTTATAATTATTAACTGTTTAACTTGACTTGACTTTTTTGAAATTGTGTTTTTTTATGTTTTTAGGATCTACAAGATATCTGAGTGCAACAATTCAAAATGAAATGATTGAGAGCTTGGGGACCAAACTCGAAACCCATCTACTAGAACAAATTAGAGCGTCACC